>BDDA01000182.1:124718-168844 GCA_001662385.1 Chlamydomonas asymmetrica | reverse complement strand
TTGCGGCGTCAGCGCGCTTTTTGAGTGCAAAGGCGTGCCCCTGCGTTTCATGCATCGTAATACCCAAATATGTGGCATGCGCAACGCGCGGTACATCAACACCTTGAACGGTCCAGCGCCATGCGGGGGTTGGCTTGATGCCACGCGGACGAAAGACGGTAACAGACGATTTGGCCGCGCTGATGGCTAATCCAAAACCAGCACAGTACTCCGCGGTGGCATCTAAGCAGGCCTGAAGATGCTGAGGTGAAGCTGCTAAAAGAGCAATGTCATCAGCATAAATCAAGCAAGCAACGCGCAGTGCACTGGGCGCAAATGGGGGCAGGTCAAGTGCAACACCAGCGTCTGGATTGCGCTGGGCAATGAAGTTCGGCAATCCGGACAGGCACAAGTTGAACAACAACGGAGACAGTGGGCACCCTTGCCGAACTCCGCGTGACAACAGCAGGCAGTCACGCGACAAACGTCCGTGCAGTTTTATGACCGTGGATGTGCCTGCGTACAAATTGGAGAGCAATGCAATAATGTGCGGAGGAAACCCGAGGCGGTTCATTACTGCCCACAGTGTTGCACGGTCTATGCTGTCATAGGCTTTGGTGAGGTCTAGGAAGGCAGCAAAGAGTCTGTGGCGTGGTCGGCGGGCAGCATCCGCACAGTGTTGCATGACAAATGCAGCCTCTAATGTGCCACGACCTGGCCGGAATCCAAACTGCTCATCGGCCAAGAGGCCATGCTGCTCGCACCAATCTGACAAGCGCTGGCGCAAGACATTCATGAACACTCGGTACGAGACATCGATGACTACAATTGGCCTGTAATTGGCCCAGTTGAACAGGGAATGCTTTTTATGTACCGGCGTCATGCGTCATGTGCTGCACCGTCGGTGTAGTGTCGGTGTTCGCAGGAGCATGCAGCGGGGGCAACCGGCAAGCCCGTTCTGTATGTGGGCCGTAGGTATCAGCCCATAAAACACGTAGGTATCAGCCCATAAAACAATCCCGCACGGACCATGCGGACATCGTTCCCATCGGCTCTCGCTTTGGGTTGGGTTATGCAGAACCTCACCAAGCGCGTGCTCACTTGTGTGCCTGGTAGCAGCAGGTGTGAATGCGTCAGCAACGGTGGACTTGCTGAACTCCTACCACAGTGAAGGTGTAACAGCGGACAGGGCTAGCTGCATCAGGCGAGGGCTGAGTGACTCCTTACAGGTACAACAAGCCAAGACATATGCAGTTATTGCGCCAAACAATTAGGTGCACGTGCGTGCAGTAAGAAGGACGGGCACGTTGACCACGGTTGAAACCATAGTGCTGAAGAACTGACGAGCGATACAAGGCTGAAGTGAGACACACAGCCTGCCTGCAGCCTGCCTGCACATCGGTGGCCTGCCTGCATGTCAGCACGCAAGCGGCCTGCCCACCCACACATACACCCGCCCCCACGCCTCCCCCTCCGCCCAACTCACACACACACACACACACTGCCCATATCTGGACTTCAGTTTGCCTTCCCAGTCCGCAGCACACGCACGCCGGCCGTAGCAGCTGGATCAGCCGGCGTCACTTTCACACAGCAACTGACTCAACCAACCCAGTCTGCAGTGTTGCGAAACAAGGGGTGACTGCAGGACCCAGGAGCTTTGCCCGTTGCCACCGCAGCCGTTCCCGCTACCACACCTGCATTCTGATGGCGGTGCGGCGGCGGGGGCGACGGGCGTGCTAGACACGCGACGGTCCACAGTCCGTCAGGCCGGGGAGCCGCTCGAGGCCAGGTCCGACACAGCGTCTGGCTGGTTGCGTTGCCTGCAGCAGTGCATGATTTAGATTTAGATTTTACATTAGGAGCTTTCTAGCCAAGGCCGACACTCCCCTCAGATGAGGACATAGAACTCTCGCAGGAGCGAGTCAAGCAAACAGGCAACAACGGGCCAACACTGAGCGCGTTACGCCAAGGATATGATCCATTGTGATAAGCATCCGATGCATGCACGAGGCACCATATTCAACAGAGATGATAAAGCTCAGCGACTTGTTTGCACGTAAAGTTCATGAATGTAATCTGCCACCAGTCGACAGTTAGGGTGATTCAACAACATGCGCATGCCAGCAGCATCGGCTGACAGCTCAGCGCTAAAGATCGCGGAATATTTTGCACGTAACGAAGCATAATGGGGACACTCAATGGCCACACGCAGCTCATCTTGAACCGAACGGTGTCCTTGCGTGTTATGCAATGTGCAGTGAGGGCATGTACGTTGGTGCCGAGGTATCTGAGGCCGCGTAAAGCGGCCTGAGTTGACAGCCAAATGATTCCAGCACCCCAAGCGAAAACGCATCAGCGCCCGGTGCTTCTCCTTGGGCAAATGCATATACAGATGAGGGTGTGGTAAGTCCTTGTGCATGTGCATGCCTGCCGCTTGCGCGCATGGCATTGCACATTCGCTTGGCAGTCGCTCTTAGCTTGCCTGCTGTCACTGTGTTGTGCACACCCCAGCCCGCAGCTGCATTCACGCACGTGCATCACCCTTCCCCTTCTTGGCTATTCACCCCGGACCCTGGACCACTGACCCTGCTGGACGCTGCTCGTGCCCCGTGTTCAGGTGACTTTTCGCTGCGAGTTGAATCGCTGCCTGTTGCTGCGCTGTGTTGTCGTTGTTGAGCTCTAGCCAGTTTCTAGTTATTTTGTCGCCCTGCCTGCCCTGCTCACGTGCACTCGCACTGCATCTCGGGCTGGGGTGCCCCCGCGCGTTGCGCGCTCAGCTTCAGCAGCAGCACCGCTGGAGCAGCACAGATATCACTCACAGCCCGCTTCTGCTACAGCCACCGACGCAGACCACGATCAGACCGCTGTTCTCTTCGCGGCAGCCGCCAACTCAGCCCAGACACCTCGCCACCCTCAGGTGCAGTTCCCTCCATCACGCATAAGCACGCATACAAGCACACTGCACGGCCCCACGGAAAGCACACTGCACGGCCCAACAGGAAGCAAAATACTTATACACACACACACACACATTCGCATATGGCCCCACGGGAAGTAAATTCAACTGAACACACAATGCTGTTGCTGCTGCTGCTGCTGCTGCTGCTGCTCCTGCTGCCGCTGCTGCTTTCCAGACCCCGCCGACAGCACAGGATGAGTCAGCAAGGCAGCCCAGCAGTTCATGCTCATGCGTGTGGCGCAAGTGGAGTGTAGCTATGCCGGTGTGTGTGCAAGGAATTTAGGAGGCCGGTTGCATGCTGGCATGCATGCATCTTCATTTGCCGCTCCAGATGCTGCAATCACTGTGTGTGTTGAGAGCATTGCATACGAGGCGTCACGCATGGCGATTGCATGCATGTAGGGAGGGGGGGATGTTTGAGGGGTAAGGCTATGTGTGCAAGCCATTGCAGAAAGAGGAGCCGTTGCGAAACAGGGGGTGTGGGAGGCCTGTCAGCGGGCCCATGCTCGCCTAAGCTCATGTGCCACGTGCTGCAAGTGTATGCCATGGTGTCATGCGAACGGCCCTCGTGCTCTGGGCTTGGCTGAAAACATTATTGTTGTTGCTGCTCTTGTTCCCCTCAACCCCTCGATCCATGCTGCATGGCTCTTGCTGTTGCTCATGTTGCCCGCAGACCCTGACTGTGACCTTGAGCGTAGCTTTTTTTGGGGGGGAAGGGAACGGTTACAGGCTAGGACACCGCTGCCAAGGCAGGCAGTGACAGGACAAGACAAAGCTGACCCCCTGGGACCCGGAAACCTGGCCGGGACAAGGACAAGGACAAGGACAAAAGAAAGGCAAGGAAAGCAAGCAAGGCCAAGACAGAGGCACCAGCAAGCAAGCCAATAGGCGTTCACACCAAGGAAGCGGAGGGCTTAGCATCTCCAGGTCCACATTCCACCAACACGTGAGACCCCACAACCCCACACGCAGCACACACCGGCGGCACTCAGATCCCGGCGGCCACCTCAGAACAGCTGAGACGAGTGCACACCCGTGCACCGCCGTCAACTCTGAGGGCCCAAACACCTGAAACACCACCTAGGCCAGCCTAAGACGGTGCCGCCACTGGATGCGACACTGAGAGCAGCACTTGCAAAGAGCACGCATTGCCCGGCTGAGAGGCTGGCCACACCCTACACAGACCGCTGCTAGTCCAGACGGACGCGAAGGCCGCTTGGGAAGACAACACCCCCGTGTGGACGGACATCAGGGGGATGCTGCAGGGGGATGCTGCAGGCCAGGTGCTCATGAAGCTCGGAGCGGTTGAACTGCAGCTTCATTTCGGCGCGCAGCATGGTAACTGAGTATACTGAGGTGGAAAACGGAAACGGCAGCGGCAGCGGCAGTGGCAGCAGATACAGCAGCAGCAGCAGCGGGGGGCAGCATTGTAAGCCAACCTAGCCAACCTGGAAGTGTCCATCATGCGTGTGCACACTGCCGTACTGCACATCAGAGTCCTAAGTCGAATTTGCAACACCCTGGTGGGGGCCCATTGTCGGCAGCGGGTTCAATCCCCGCATGTCCCCGATTGCTGCAAGCACGCGCATGTTGGTCTGGTGTGCAGCCATACCTACGTAGCGTACGACACCGACTGGCATAGCCTGTGTTCATGTGGGGCGAATGATGCATTGCACATAGCCAGCTTCCGTTGCTTGCGCGGGAAAGGCCGTATGTTCTCATGCGAGATGAGTGGCGACGATGGGGCAAAGGCACAAGAGGGAGGGTTGTACAAGAACAGGAGTGGTCCACACCCTCCTACCAGGCTGTACTGATGCAAGCCCCACAGCCCAGTCCAAGGACACCCGCACTCCCCTTGAGGTGTGTTTGCACAACCCTGCACTCGCAGTACCGGTAATACCGTACGTGAAGGTAATCAATCCTATTCCTAAGTAGTCACCATGCAGGCAGCTGCCCATATCTCGCCGGCCACCGCCTTGCCCTGCACATCCCAGCGCAGCAGCTGCATCCACGCACGTGCACCCTCCCCTTCTTCACAAGCGCCCTGGACCGTGAACCATTGACTCTGCTGGATGCTGCTCGAGCCCCTTGTTCAGGTAAATGTTTGCTGCGACGTGAAGTGTTGCCTGCTGCCACGTGTTATTGCTGCTGAGCTCCAGCCAGTTGTTAGTTTTGTTATCGCTCTGCCGTGCTCTGCCCATATGCACTCGCACTGCATTCCAGGCTGGGGTGCCCTCCAGCTTTCCAAAATGCTGAACGCCCAGACTCAGCTGCAGCGCCGCTGGACCAACACAGATACTTTCAGACACTTATACTGACAAACTGCGTTCACTACAGCCACCCTGTGAAATGATCAGACAGTTGCTCTTTTAGCGGCAGTCGCCGGATCAGCCCGGACACCGCGCCTACTATCATCAGGTGTTTTTTATCATTACGCATACCGTATGCACTGTCCACTGCACGCTGCACCGCACGGACCCACAGGAATGATAATGCATGGCCCCATGGGCGCCTGTTTCTGGCACACGGCATGTGGGCACCTTTTCTGTCAGGCAATGCATGTGCAAGTCATGTACAAGTCCACCATCACCGCATGCTGCTATCGTGTCTGTGCGAGGGCAGGGAGGCCATGTGCATGCATTCTGGCGGTCAGGCCGTGTGCATGCGTCTGTGTGTGCATGTGAGCAGGCTGCACACGTTTTTGTGTGCAGACGGGCAGGTAGATAGGCCACGTGTGTGCGTGCGTGCATGCATGCAAGAATACGTGCATGCATGCAAAAATACGTGCATGCGTTGATGCAGGCCAGACGTGTCCGTCCATGCGCGCAGGCTGGTGTCTTTGGACTGGGCTGGCATGCACGCGAAAGGGAACGCGGGCCAAGCCGCGTCAGGGCTTACAACACTTCAACATTTCGCTTGGGAGCTCTGAGCAATCGCATCAGCTGGATAGCCAGACTGGTTTGGAGCTCAACCAGAACAACGGAGTTCTGCGTCAATGCCCCTGAATGTACTGGAGGGTGCTGTGAGCACAAGCATGGGGACTCGAAGCGTGAAGTGAATGTAATACAAGACGTGTGGAAGCGCTGGCGTAGCTGGCGGTAGCTGGTGGTACATACGCATCCACATGGCATGTACGGCCGACCGCTGGAAGCTCACAGCGCACACCTGCATGACTATCTGTTCAACATGCAAAAGCGATGTTTCGTGGGTCTTGTATCAGTGGAACATGCGCGTGTGGTTCCGTAGTCAGCCAATCAGCTGCGGCTTGGGGTGGTAATGGACATGGGATGCAGGTTGTGTGCAAACACGCATTGAGCCTCGTGGCGTGCCAGACCGCAGCGCTCTGGAATCCTGGACTGATTCCAGTCTAGGGAGGCACGTCCATCCACGCCTGATGTTTGACTGCGCGCCTCAGCTGCAGACGCCGGCGCCTGGGCGAGTAGTGAAGCGGGCAAGCAAGCTGCTGGACTAGGCCAAGCGTGTTCGCATTTGGCGGATCAGTTCAGCGCAAATGCGATAACACATGCGCATGCATAGTCCATTCGTGCTGGCATTCAAGTGCTTGACAGTGCGCGTGCGCAGTCTCAAGGATTGGGTTGGGTACATGGTTGGGGCTGGCAGAGGTGACAAGAGGGGAAGGTGCAAGCACTCGAACAATGCATTTTGCGTCCAGTTGCTTTGCGCCTTGTTTGATGCAGCGGTCCACTCATAAATCCATTACAGCAGGAGCATAGATGGGGCCGCCTTTTAACGCAGCACGGCAGCAATTGCCTCAGGCCGCAAGACTGACGCTGCAGTCCTGCAACGTTTTCTGTGACGGCCGGACCCGACCCTGCAGCCGCTGCTATGCAGTCAGCGGGCAGGCCAGTTCACAAGTGCCAGTTATACCATAAATCGCAGCTTCCATGCACAGTCAATCCAATCCAAACTGCATTCTCCGTGGGCTGGCAATGCGCCCAAACACAAACACTTGCAACACGTGGGGTGGTCCTTCCATGTGCAAAGTTGCCAACGCCAGTACACAAGAGGTCAAG
Organism: Chlamydomonas asymmetrica; assembly: GCA_001662385.1. Classification (NCBI taxonomy): domain Eukaryota; kingdom Viridiplantae; phylum Chlorophyta; class Chlorophyceae; order Chlamydomonadales; family Chlamydomonadaceae; genus Chlamydomonas; species Chlamydomonas asymmetrica. The sequence continues at coordinate 161,869 of BDDA01000182.1, read as the reverse complement.
AGGTGCCTGCTGAGAACTGTGCAATGCAGTACGTCCCTCTCATCTTTGGCGTCTCGGGCACTGCCTACGCGTCCACCCTCTCGCTGATGGTCTCCCACCTTGGCCTGACACACCGACAGGCGACTGCTACCTGCGCTTCCATCCATTCGCACGCTGTCCGCTCCCTCTCCTCTGTCTTTGCTTCTAAGCGCTTCATGGAGCACCAGCACGCTTCTGCTGCTTGATCGCCTGCCCCTCCTTGCTCGTGGTCTCGTGGTAGGGTGCTGCATTTCATGCGGCCCCTTTCTTAATCATTACGTGGTGTGCGCCGTGCCCTGTGTAGCCACTTTACTCCACTTTACTTTACAATACAGTGCTATGCGCTGTATGCCTGCTCTACTCGTTGTACAGTTCAACACCTATGCCGCCCTTGCCCTCCCGGTGGCTGTGTCCACGAGTTGCGTGTCAGCCAGCTGTGACCTTCACTGCGACTCCAGTGTACGGTGACGGCAGTAAGGTTGGTGTGCTGCTGGTAGGCTCTGCCAGTTACCTGGCCCTTAACATGGTGCAGCAACAGCACATGCCACAATAGCCAAAGCGTACCAGCGGCGCCGATGAGGCCCACGCAAGCGCTGCGATTCGGACGGTGCAACCGTGTGGTAAGTTACGCTCTAAGGTTGAATGTTGATGAAGCGCTCCATCAGCAGCACTTGTTGGCATGAACTGCCGTAGCTGAAGATGTGTTTTTGCCGGTGCCGACACACACACCGGTCGCTGCAGCAGCACCGTCTGCAGAGTCACATCGAGTGGGCTTCCTCAAGTACACATGCCGACTGCAAAACTTTTCAAGGGCTGTTGAGGCCAGCAAAATGCCTTTGTCACAGCTTGCGGCAGTCGGTGACACAAGCCATGCCCGAGGATACACAAGGCACAGGAGCGTTGCCGCACCTGGCAGCCATTCAGTCAGCCAGCAGCTGGCCAGCCTTTCGAGAAGCCCTGGCTGCCCACTCAGCAGGATTTGGGCCACGCGACTGCGTCGCGCTTGCGCGCCGCCTGCAAAGCCTGCAAGGCACGACGGCAGGCAACCCGCACGACGCTGCATGGGAGAACGCAGCTTACAGTGAGGTGGGCCCTGTGATATGCAGCTTGGTGAAGGTTCACCTTTCGCAGCTGTCCGTAAGGGATTGCGCAGCCTTGATTCCCCTCCTCGCCGGTTTCAGGTGAGAACCGTCAAGTCAAACCTTTCCACCCTACAGAAGGCAAAAGTGCCTGCTTCTCCCTGGTAAAACTATTGAAATCCAGTATATGGTCAAGGTGCCTGACTGTGTACCACAACACTCGTCCTGAACAGTCCACACGCACACACGCAGTGAGACCTGCTGGCACACACGCATTCGCGGGCCCATAGCGCAACTCGTCACACTCCCACGTGCACTTCGCCTCTGGACATGACATTGCGGTGTGCTAATGGCAGGTACCCAGACATGGCGCTGCTGCAGCAGCTCACAGAGGCCACCCGCTCCGCGCTCGACACGTTACCAACGCGCGACGTCGCCCGCGCGCTCTCCTCGCTGGCCCGCCTCGGCCTCAGGCCCTCGGACGCCTGGCTCGGCGCCAGCCTGGCGGCGCTACAGCTCGAGCTCGACAGGCTGTCGCCGAGCGAGCTCGCGGGCCTGGTGGCCTCGCTCGCGCGGCTCGGCGTGCGACCCACATCGCCGTGGCTGGCGCTGTTTGAGGATGCGCTGGCCGGCGCTGCGGCGGGGATGTCGGCGCAGGAGGTGGTGGCGGTGGTCTCCGCGCTGGGGCTGCTGCAGCACACGCCGCGGGAGCGCGCGTTGGCGCCGTTGATGGAGGCGGTGCTGTGCGCGGTGGCGACACAAGAAGAACTGCAGCAGCGACCCACATCACACACGCAACCCTTGCCAGCTGCGCACCAGCAACATTCAGAACAGCAGCAGTCACACAAGCAGCAGGAGCAGCAGTCCTTACCCCTCGCGCCTCACGAGCTCGCTGCGCTGTGTGGTGGGCTGGCGCGCGTCACTTGGGAGCCACCCCTAGAGTGGCAGGACGCGCTGTTGCAGGTGCGGGCGCACCGCCGCCTGCCTGACGTGCTCACGCCCTCTCCCTCACACACCATACACCACACCAGTCACCACCGCCTGAGCATGATGCACACTGTGCAGGGTGCGGCCCAGCGGGCGCGTGACCGACGTGCATATTAGCGTGATGCCGGCAAGTTGTTGCATGTAACAAACAGGCGGTGGGGTGCGCCTGCCACTGATACCTCCCATTGAAACACCTGTGGTCACATTGTGCAATGGGCTATGTAAGCGTGCAGCGACTGTCATCCGCTCTGTGTGTTGTGTCCTGCTGGCTGCCACCTTGCTTACTCGCTCACGCAGGCGTTGCAGCCGCAGCTGCCGCTGCTGCGCCCAACCGACCTGGTAACTGTGATCGCCTGCGCCAACGCAAAGCTACACGCCGCGCTCTGCGCCGACCGCAGCAGCAGCGACAGCAGCAGCAGCAGCAGCAGCAGCGCTGCCGGCGGCCGCCCTGCCAGCCGGGCCTGGCGTCGCGGCGTGCTGGCAGCGTCCCTCGTGCACCTCCGCCGCCAGGCCCTCAGCCCGCGCCTGCTGCCGCAGCTGCTGCCTGAGCTTATCGCGATCGACCCAGCCATCTTCAACGCAGCTTCTGGTTCCGCTTCCTCCTCCGCTTCCACAGCTGGCGAGGCGCGTGCTGTGGGCGGAAGGAAGGGGCTCGATGTGGGTCACGATGGGGGTCACGATGATGTGGGTCACGATGACGATGCGGCGCTTGCAGCGGAGTGGCTGGATGCCTACCTGTCAGAGTGCGGCGCTAAGGTGGACCTGTTGACCGCTGCGGGCGTGGCAGATGTGCTGGCAGCGGCGGCGGCGGTAGGCGCGTCGCCCGGCCCTGCGTGGGTGCAACGCCTAGCAGGTGAGCAGACTGCAAAACACAAAGCAGTGTGCAAGGCTGGCCCATGCGTTCCTTTGTCGTGGTTCATGGTCTCTGGGCAGGGCAGGTAGAGTGTATGTACAACGGTGCTGAACCCGCACCCCAGCTTGTTGTTGTGGACTGCAATCTAATGGGTGCGGGTGTTGCTACGGTGGTGAAGTACAACGGATGAATTTTGAGTGAAAGCAGCACAATCGGCTAGTGGCGATAAGCAAGGGTTGGCCAGTGCAATCAGACATGTGCAATGCAGCTTTGATGGAACGAGGTACCAAGGTTCATCATCAAGTGCATGTAAGGGGCTCAACCGCTGCCGCTGCTGCTGCTGTCGCCGCTGCAGGCGTGGCGGCCGCCAAGGCGTCCATGATGAGCGCGTCAGGCGTGGCGCGCCTGGTGGTGGCGCTCGCGCGCCTCCGCTACCGCCCGCCGCCCGCCAGCAGCACCAGCAGTACCAGCAGGAGCACCGCCAACAGTAGCAGCAGCAGCACCAGCACCAGTACCAACAGCAGCAGCAGCGGTAGCGGCAGCGGAGGCAGTGACGCGTTGCTGGCTGCGTTTGCGGACTCGGCCGCCGCCAAGCTGTCGCTGTTTGGTGACGCGGAGCTGGTTGCGTGCGGCGCAGCGCTGTGCGCGCTGGGCTACACGCCGCCGCCCTCGTGGTGCCGTACGTACCTGGCTGAGACACACGTGCGCCTGGCAGCCATGGCTGCGGCGGCCCCCGGTGCACCCTCCTTGCCGCCGTTTGGGCTCGCTGGCGGGGTGGCAGGCGTCACCCAGGATACAACCGTCCACTCGCTGCCTGGGTTGCAGCTGTCGCCAGCAGCGGGATTGCTGGCGCCAGGATCAGCGTTTGGGGAGTTGCGGGCGGATGATTTTGCGCAGCTGCTGGGCACGGTGGTGCGGCTGCAGATGGCGCCCGGCGCCGGCTGGCTGGCGGCCTTTGCGGCGGCCGCCTCGCCGCACCTTGCAGGCGCGACCGCGGAGTCGCTCAGCCAGCTGCTGTGGGCGAGCGTGTCGCTGGGCATCGGCGACGAAGAGCTGTGGGCGTCAAACCCCTCTTCCAGCAGCACTGGTAGTGCTGGTGCTGGCAGTGGCGGTAGTGGTGGTTCTTCTGTGCAGCCTGTGCAGCGGCAAGATGCCACCGCTGCGGGTGGTGGTCCCGCCACGAGCCCTGACAGCCTGCTGGCTGCGGGTCGCGCGTGGATGGCGACGCTGCTGCAGCACGGTGAGGCCGTGTCCATCGTGCGCTCGTCCGACGTGGCTGCGATGGGGCCCATGCGCCCGTCAGGGCTCAAGCCTTCGGAGCCGCGCCAGGCCCCGACCACCGCCGCCCTACCGCTGGACTCAACGCCGCCCTCCCTGCCTGATTATAATGGACAGGCAGTATCAGCAGTGTCGTCTCCACCACAGCCTTCACTCCCAGCCACATCATACTCATCGCCATCTTCCCTGCCTGTCGGGCATGGCAGCACGCTAGCTCAGGCAAGCGAACACGAGCCGCCACCGCTGCTGCCTCAGCGGGGTGGTCGCTCCGGTGCCCCTGAGGACCACGCACCGCCTGGCACCGCGCACAACGTGCAGGCTGGAAGCAGGAGGAGCCGCTCCAGCGCTGATGCCGGCAGTAGCAACACCGACAGCCGCTCTGGTGCGGTGAGCAGCAGGGCAGGCGGTGCCAGTGTTGGTGCGGGATCGCGCTCCGTTCCCTGGGACACCAGGTTGCAAACCCCCGACACCAATGACAACATTTTGGGCAGTATTGATGCAGGAATTGCCGGTTTCGGTGGGACGAGCGATGGTTCAGGAGCTGATGAGGACGAGGCTTCGGAGCTAGAGCGTGTCCTGGCGCAGTGGGTGGCAGCGGGCGCTGCAGTCCCGCAGCTCGGCGCCACACGCCCACCCGGCCGCGCCCGCATCGCCGTCAGCACCAGCGCTGGTGGAGCCGGCCAGCAAGGTGTTGCTGAGGATGGTGTCGAGTATGGTAACGGGGCGCAGCAGCCGCAGCCACAGCCAGCTGCTGGTCGTACGCTGAACGCGCGGTTGCATGCACCTGCGGTGCAGCTGACCGGTGCAAAGCCGGCTAGGCAACGGCGTAAAAGCCGTGGCATCAGCCCCAAAACAAAACCACAACGATGAACGCCGCGTGCGCTGAAAGCCGAAACGATCGGTCATGTGGCCATCAACTCGTGATTGCACCCTGCTAAGCATGTATAGTGATGTATGGCTTGTGATACGCCACGTGCGCGTGCCTGCCTGCAGCACCCTGGAGTCCCAGTCCCGCTGCATTCCATCGCTTGTCACTCTCTACAGGCCTGTACTTCTCCTCCATGACTGTCTTTTGTTCCCTGCATGCCACCAGGCAATCAGCATGCAGGTACAGCTCGCGTGGCTGCGCACATCGACCTGACGGTGGGCCCTGGCTGCCTACCGGGAAGCGTGTAATGATTTCGGCTGCCATCAACAACAAGGAACGGTCCATGTCACCTTTCAAATATGAGCATGTGATGCCTCGCCAGCAGAGCATTTGCCCCCAAATCGACCTCCTGAGTACCGGTAGTGCCTTGCCACACACGAGCAAGGGTGCTACTAAGCTCTGCACCGGTGCCTGCCTGCTGCCAAGGGTTGAAGGCGCCTGCAGTACATGCGTTTTCCAATGCGCCAGCCAGCCAGCCAGCCAGCCAGTGTGTGGGCCTATCACATCCGGTGACATCGCATGCGCCTCAGTGCATGGCGCAGTACTGCATAGGGTGCAGGCGAGCGCATGAGACTGAGGGGCTCTCGCAGCGTTCTCATGCTCAGGTGCAGCCCTGGCCCTAAACCGGTCCGTGTGCGGTTGGACTGGGCCGTGTTCACTGCGGCGGCTGGTGAGCGGAGACCATCTGTTGCAGCAAGCCATGCGGCTCCAGTTGCATCAAGCTTGCCTTTGGCGCACACGCAGTTCTGAACCCTTGCATCCTTCCTCAGCGTTGGCCTCCAGCAGGGGCGTTAGCTTTGCTCCAGGCGGCGTGCCACATACGCGCGTACTGCATGCTTAGGTGGGTTTGTGGCGCTGCCGCTCCTGCCTCACGACCAGGGCGAGGTGTTGTTCGGCGGCACAGGCGGCCTGGCCGGCGCGCAAGCAGTCAGACATCACAATGCAACTTGAGCTGGACAGCGCAAGCGTTCGGGGCAGGACGAGAGGGGCCAGCCGGAAGCACAGGATGGTGTTTGGCAGCACGATGGTGCGGCCCACTGCAGCATGATACAAGGTGCCAGCAAGCATGCATATGTACGGTTCAGCAGGGTCAGGTGTTGAGGACACATGGTAAGAAGCACACGACCAAGCCACGCAGCTGGCGCGGAACAGCGTGCATCGTGCTCGCGTGCCGCTACTGTGCGGTACGGCGCGGAAGTGACACAACAGGTGCAAACCTGGGTGCAGACTGTGTGGACAAGAGGTGGGATTGATCCGTGCATCGCATCCAGCGGGTAGGGGAGGCAGGTCCATTCGTAGGTACAAGACGTTTGTATGTATTACACTGCAGGTTTTCGCCAGATGGCAGTACCCAAGGGGTACTGCACATCCGGGGCGTTGCATGCGGATGCTGGCCGTAGGGCGCTCCCTGACAACCTGGCATGCGCCTGAGCCCGCCAGCATGTATGGCACAACTTCGTCTGGTAACACACCACACCAGGCACCTCTTGAGCTTGGTGTGATGGTACTGTGGCGTGCAGTTCACAGTGTACGACAGTGAGCGCAGCAATACACCTACATGTGTGATTGCGCATGTTCTGCCTGGTGAGACCGGCTCTGAACCCAGCCTCTTCATATGTGGGTGATTTGTATGGCCCTGCATGCAGGGTATCTGAGTGAAGAAGGTGCTCTCTTGAAGCCGTAGCTGCAAGAGACAAATGCCATCCGTCAGTCGGTCAGGGTGTCAAACTGTCACTTACAAGCAAGCCTGCAGCTGGGCAACATTGTCCACCTTTCCGTTCCTTAGCAGTGCAACCTCGGCTCTGGCAGGTGACAGGTGTCCGGCCAGGTATTGCAAGGTGTTCGCAGTTCAGTGCTGAATTCACATCTCACCAGCTGCCAAACTGGGGTCCGAAGGCCGGAGAGAGCTTGCCTGCTGCACATGGGCACTGCCAAACCTGCGAGAGGGGTTTGGCCCAACGTGGCGAAATGGGCACATAAAGCGTGTTGTTGCGATGCAGAACGAGCCGCCCCACAGGAGTAGAGCATCCAGCTCCCCTTTCAGATTGACGATTCAGGTCTCAAGAGCTTACTATGGTGAAGGAACAGCCGACCGACCCACCATCGTGTGTCTCATTGTGTCCGCAACTCGCTCAGGTCTTGCGTGCTACAGTCATGAAACGTGTGACTGCTGCGCTGATGGCTGTGTTGTGGCTCTGCAGCACTGTGATTCCTGTGTTGCAGGAACAAGAAAGCACCGGTCTTCCTCGCCTTTCAAAAGGTGACCTGCGCAGCGGCCTCTCCGCAGCCCCCGGCACTGCCACTGAAGCTCCCAGAGGTGGCCCGTGCGACTGACCGACTAAAGTCCTGCCTATTGCTAGAACAAGTTTTGTGATACGAGCATATCAAGCACGTTGTGTGTCCGTAGCCCGTAGCCCCTCAGGCACTTACTCTGCATGCATAGCGGGGGTTGAGCACACGTGCATGACAAAGCCAAGCCACGGCAAGACGCAGAGTGTGCACATAGGATAGGAAAGCGCGTACAATGCAATCAGCTCATAGCAGATTTGTGGCCAGCCCAGTGCAGGATAGTGACACACGCCTGCGAGGTGTGTTTTGCAGGCGATGCAGAGTGTGGCTTCCTCCCTGAAACATATGCTCAGCTGAGGGTTGTATCAGAAACAAAACGATGCTTCTTGGGCCTCATCCGCTCCCACAACACTGGTTTGGAGGCACTGATTGGCAGCACTCAGGCCGACCACCGTTGGTTGTATGACAACTTGCTCCCAAGAGCGGGAGAGCTAGCTATTTGCTAGTTGTGAAGGCCAGTGTTTCTCAGAACAGCGGGCCTTTTCAACTACACACTCGCACATCCTCGGTCGCCAGACGCGCTTCAACTGCACTCCTCGGTCACGAAAACGGTTCGACACGCTGCACACAAACTTCATCATCATGGCATACAAGGTCCAACAGCCAGAACGTTACCAAGCCCTGACATTGTAGACACTTGTCGATGTCAGGGATTGAAGAACACAAGGCGCTTTTCTACGCCCGCGCCGCAACGGGTGGAACTAAGAAAACTGTCGCAGAGACTGCCACTATCCAGCCTCAGGCAGAGTACGTACTGCTGACTTGCTTCAAGGTTTGAAGCAGAGGCTGTGCCCGCGAGATACAGAGGCCAAGGCGAGCTCGCGTCCAGCTCCCAACACGGGTCCTTTACCTGGTCCGCAGCATCCGCAAAAGCCTCCAGCGTAGGCAGGCAAAGCAGGCAGAGCCACTCGTGGTAATGTTACGGCTATGTAAGCTTGCATAGTGTGGGATTACAGGGTTCAGCGCCACGAGTCGAGAGTGAAGTGAAGGGCACGCGTGTCAAAAGCGCAAGGCAGCGCTAGCAGTTTGAAAACGCTGATATGCACAGGGTTGCAGTCAGGGTGGCTTGTGTACAGGTTTTAAAGGGTAAGAGCTCGATGACAGGATTGCCACAAAGAACTTGAACAAAAAGAGTGATTACCCCACGTCGTGCATGCTCTATTCTTTGCCGACGCCGCAGGACTCACAATACCGGTGCGCGTTGACGCAGGCTATCCATAACCCTGGGCCTGATATTTCGTACTTTGCAATACTTCACTTGGGCTTCCTGGCAACGTGCTTTGCACAGAGTAGGAGGCAGAGTGGGAGGCCATGGCGCTTCACTCGGTGGTCTTGGGGGGGTTTCCTCCCGGCGTGCCTGCCGATCATGGGCTTGTGAGGAACACTGGAGACACGGAGCTGCTAACGGAGGTGCTCAAGGTTGGTGGGGGCCTGCCAACCAAAAGCAACAACTCTAGTGCAAGTGTCTAAAGAGAGAGCCTGCTCACCAAGTTGAATCTAGCGGTCTGGCTTGAGCTAATAGCGATGCAGGTTTATGACCCTGCCATGACCTCTTGGTGCGCACGGTTGTTTGAGCATGGTCCGTCCTCGTGATGGGAGCGGCGATTTACAAAGGGAATCGTGCTGGGCGCGCGCGACAAACCTATCTTGGGAGTGTCCTTCCGTTGATTGTGATACATTTTAGGCTTTGGCAGTTTGCTTGGCTCCTATCTCACCACTTCACGGTGTACTTGAACACGTCGTGGGCGAAACCTGTCGTGCCTGGTGCATCGCTACGGTCTCACTCCGCCGGGCTCTGCCCCTTCTGCTTCAACACGGGCGCATAGTGAACAGCTCTTTCAACGTTCAGATAGACATCTGCATGCGGTTGCAGACCTTCAGGCACAAGCGGGCGCTGGCGGGCTACGGGTTTTCCTATCTTGCACTAGGAGCCCTGAAAGCCTGGATCGCCTGTTTGCAGTCCTCCCTTGCGTTTGCCACGGCTTTGGGCTTGTGTTTACTTTGCAAGCACCATAGCGGCCATGACGTTATGTTGTACGCAATTGAGCGACGCCCGCATCATCCTGCAGGTACAAACGAAAATATTCTACGTGGACTTGAAACAAAATAACCGTGGCATGTATATGAAAATAAGCGAGAAAGGTGAGCTCATGTGCGCTGGCAAGGGCTGCGAGTTCTGCTGCAACGCTCCCTGACACACAGCAGTCATCAGGCACGACACCAGTGCCCAGCTATGCACAGCCTGTCCAACGCTGCTTCGTGGTGCTTGATAGGCACTGCAGGATGTTCTGAATGCACTGTCACAGGGTGCGAGTGCTGCGTGCAGTCATGGCAACTCGCATCCGTGCGTTCGCTAGTGCTTGGGCCAAACTCCACCGTCACACGACCAACCACAAGGGGATGACACTCCTTTCCATATCTTTCCTTTCTGACCTGCGTGGTGCCTGTCTGTCTTGACCTCCACAGGTCGGTTCCGGAGCAAGTCCTCCATCGTTGTGCCCATCCAGGGCCTCAGCCGATTCATACAGCTATTTGATTACTACTATGATGAGTGCAACGCTGGCAGGTAGGCACAGGCCATGCGAGCGAGTGGGTCGTGTGACGCGGCAAGGGGAGTGCGCCGGCTGGCAGTGTCTGCCGTCCCTCATGCAAGTTGTTGGCCGGAAGTGGGCAGCACCTGCCTGTTGTTGTTGTCCGTAGCCAACGCCAGGCCCCGCTTCTTGGCCTCTTGAACGGCATCAACGACCCGAGCAGTTCAGTGCATGCCCGCTATGCGTCCTTGAGCTGCGCTGCTTCACAGCAGTTGAGCTTTCTGCTGTGGCGTTGACCCACTGCCTGCTGCCTGCTGCCTGCTGCCTGACAGGCTGGGTCAACCGCGGGACATGGTGGTGGAGGGCAAGGTGTTTAGCTTCAACGCTGGGGAGAACGAGCGCGGGCGGTTCTTGCGAGTGTTTGAATCGGGCGGCGGGTGAGCACGCAACCCCCGCGTAATCCGGCCTGCTGTAGATATCCAACCATGCTGGCCATGCTGTGTGCATGTGAGTGCATGTGACATATTGACATGCCAAGGGGCTCAGCCCGCCTGCATGCATTCAACTTGGCATGCGTCAGCGATGAGGTCACGGAGTCACAGCGTGCTCCCGGTCTGTGTGTTCTTCATGCCGTTGCGTGCTTGGTTGGTCACTGGTGGCAGGCGCTATCCCGCCGGCGGGTCCAGCCTGATGATTCCTTGCGGCTGGGGCAACGCAAACATGAAGGTGTTCAGGGACTGCTTCACCAAGGTGGAGCAATTCATGACGCAGGAGGGAATCCCGGTGCGTACCCGCCCTTCCCACACACGCACACAAATGCAAGCATGCATATGGGGCGCACCGCCCATGTGCATGTGCCTGGCGTAAGCGTGTCCAGAGCCCAGGGTGCCTGGCTCGCGGCTCGCACTGCCGTCTCTCCAGCCGTGTGCCTTGTTTGCGTCCCACACGCGCACCCTTCACTTGCACGTCCGCCCCAACAGCGCGCAACGAGCTCCGAAGCAGCGTGACGCGCATGTGCTGGTGTAAGAGTAGGTTGGCGGCGTCTGTCGCAGAGAGACGCGGGACTGTACGGTATTTTTAGCCAAGGGCGTTGCATCTCGGCTGATTCACTTGACTGAGAGGCCAGGGTAATGCCTGGATGGAGAATGCGATTTCTGGCAACGTAGGGTGAGTGGACTGACGGTGTTCGGCAAGTCTTGGTGGTGGCTCGATGCTGAGTATTCCGTACATTGCGCAGCGCCTTCAGTGTGTGCGTGTGCTTGTGTGTGTGCGCTGCGCTGAGCGGCGTGCAGGCCAGCGACGCCTCTGCGGCGCTGGCGGTGCCTCGCTCCATGAGCAGCGACGAGGCGCATATGGAGCTCAGCGCGGAGGGCGCACCGGTGCTGAGCGTCGGCAACAAGCACTTCTTCTTCGACCTGCGCAGCAACGACCGCGGCACCTACCTCAAGATCAAGGTGAGGCAGGCGGGCGGGAGGGGGCGTGTAGGGGGGCGTGGGGGCGTGTAGGGGCGGGTGAGGGGTGTGAGTGAGTGACGGTAGAAACGTGGTAGGGGGGAGCACTTTGGCGTGCAGCTGTACAACATGTGCCGTGAGCATCCGTGCGAGAATGTTTCCTGTGGGGCAAGCATGCCCCCACAGACCACGTGCTGCGTGCCAATCGCCGTGGGAGTGACTCAGGGAGTGACCCACATCGAAGCGTGCCGGGTGTGACAAAGTCACAACGTCAACGTCATGCTGCCTGTCCCCATGGCGCTGTGTCACGTACAGGAGGTGTCGGGCAACATGAAGAACTTGCTGGTCGTCCCCGTCGCCGCCATCCCCAAGTTCCAGGAGGCCATCGCGCTGGCCATGATGTCACGGCCGCTGCCCGACCAGCGATAAGCGCCACCGCCCCCTCACTTGTCAGGCGCCATGGGCTACGCCGCGGATGGCCCGGCGCGGCCGCACGTCTAAGCAGCGGTCCTTGCCGCTGTGCTATTGCCTGACAACGAGTGGCGCATTGCGAGCGTTTGATGGCGCTGACGAGGATGATGCTGACGAGGATGACGCTGGTTTCTCGGCCCTACCCGACGAGACCAGAGCGCGTGTGTAGCGGCGTGGCCACCAGCAGGGCATCAACGAGTGAGACGTGCTGCATGATGTGGACCCACAACGATCCGAACAGGCCCTGGGAATCGCCCCTATCGTCCATGGATTGGCGAGACTGTATGATGTGGACGTGGACCATCTAACCCAGTCGCCCGAGTACTTAGGGGTGGGTGGGTTCGCGGCGCCATGGATCGCGTCGCCGCGTGCCCACCTCCCTGGCTAGCTAGTCGCTGCTGTGTTTGAGTTCGCGCTGCTTGTCGGAGTCCTTGTCGTGCCTTCCGTAGGGTGTGCGCACGCGTGTTGTTTACGTGTGTGCATGGTGTGTGTGTGTGCACGTGTGCGGTCGCGTGATGCCATCGTCGTAAATCGCCGAGTCATGACGGGGAGGAGCAGCCAGTTGAGAAAGCAACCCGGGTGGTGTACGCGTCTGGGTCATCGCATGTTAGCGAAGATAGCTGTGGACGACCTCCTTCCCGTTGGTTGCAATGCGCTAATGCACAGCGCAAATTATGGAAGTGGGCGCGTACCCAAGCCCGAAGCCCCAAGCGTGCTAGGCTCGCGTCAGGCCGCCCCTGTGGGCCCAAGCACGCTTTGCGAGGGCTGTCATGTGCAGCATGCACTTCCTATGCTGCTCGTTGTTCGTTTGGCAGGCATGCTGCACAGGGATCCCAAAACGCAAGCACGTATCGTTGCGCACTCGGTTTATATGGTCTGTTGGGCAAGGCGGGGCCCATCGCGTGCAGACCAGGTGCAGTTGTAGTTGCAGGCCCTGCATCGCTCCCGGCTGGCATCAGGTGGCATCACCTGCACCGCCTGGACCTGGAAGGTTTTATGGTGGGAGATGGGAGCGACTGGCTGCTTGCTCACGCCGCGTGCAAGCCGCCCGCACATGGATAACAATGCTGTGCTTGCTGCACTCCCGGATGGGCCTCTTGTGCCCAGCGCAACGCCATTCGGCTTGTTTGCGTGCAGCGCTGAGTGCGATGATCGCCTGAATGATGAGATGCATGCAGTGGCAGCGTTTGCCTTTGCTGCATCACTTGGTATGTTCGGGAGTCATGGTTTCGCCGTGCGGTACATGGGCATGGCTTTGACCCAGCACTCTTTGTGGAGCAGGGACAGAAAGGTTCCCATGCCTGGACGGCGATTCACCGAGCGGCAGGCACCTGCGACTAGCAGCGTGTGCTTTGAAAGTGATGTGTGCTGTGCTCTTGATTTGTTCGATTCATGGCACTTTCCCATCGCCTCCCGATCCATGTTCTCATTCCGGCATTCACTACACACCGCATGCCCACGTCCCCTTCTTGCTGCTTCCCTGAGCTGCTTCAGACGGTGGCGGCGCTTGCCGGCCTGCCCCGGGTGCGTACTAGAGCCATGAGCCTGCGTGTGAGTTGCATGGCTTTTGCTACGCACAGGGAGGGCTCCGAATCGGCGCGTGGCGCGGCATTGGCTGTATGACGAAGTTGGGTAGACACGGCGCGGTCATCGCGTACAACGTACAAATGCACAAAATAATCACCTGTGCCCTGAGGGCTTGTTCAGGGGGCTGCGCTGGTGTGTCGTTGCTCCTCGGGCCGTGCCCATCGGACCAGGCTGCTGTTGCAGCAGCATGCGCTTGCGGAGCGAATTGCGGGGGCGCTGCGCGGCAAAGCCGAGAGCCCGCAAGCTCACCATGCCGCCTGACCAAAGCCACAGGCAGTGGTGCAACACTGGCGACGCGGGGGCATGTACTGATATTCGCAGTGGCGTGCGGGTTCGCATGAAGCAGGCTTGGACCATGTTGCCGCTGTACGGTACTTCACCTACACGGTTCAACATGCCCGGCATGCGCTCATGCAAATGCTGTGCGCACTTCACTGTCGCAAGAATCAAACGAGGGTAAATGATCGCACCTGATTAATGTCGATGCTGACACCCATTGAAAGGTTGTAGGCGGCTGCATGCGTCATGCGTAGTAGGACTTCTGTGAAAGGTGCCATGTTTGCGCCTGCGCTGTGCTTCACACTTTGCGGCAATGTCTTGAACTTCTTGCTTAATGTTTGGCCTCAACAACGTGGTGATGCCCACAGCGAATGCGATCCACCGGTGTGGCTATGACAGGCCGAATCCTCCTATTCCGCTAGCTACGTATTCCATTCGCAGGCCTGTACCTGTGTCGGCCAGCGCTGTGTGTGTCTGCCTGAGGCCTTGCACAGCTGACACACACACACATGGTCGCGCGCACATGATCACCGATGTGGCCACAACGCATGCCCGATGCTGCCTGGATCGGCGACACCTCTCTAACTCTCTTCAACCCTGTCCTGATTGGTGTGTTGGCCAATGTGTGTGTGTGTGTGTGTGTGTGTATGTTGGCGGTGGACAGAATGAAAAAACGGCGTCTCTTGGATTGCCAGTCTTTGAGTGGGGTGTACAATGCGCCTACGTGCAAGCCCTGCTGCCAGCTTCGTTCGGCGTAACTGTAATCACCTCCTGCATGTGGTGAGGCCATGTCAACTCAAGCTGGGGAAGCCTCTGGCCTGGTCCCCCCCCCAGCGATGCGTGCCAGCGATGCCCGCCTGTTGCCAGCTTTGCCGGCTGAGTGGGCCACCCGCTTATGCCCCCCCATGTGGTTGCCAGCGGGTGAAAATTTGGAGTGCCACATGCTTGAGCTCTTGCAATGCTGCACAGCGCACACACCAGCGATGGCCACATGTTGACACGTCACATGATGGACAGCCTACCCCCTGTCTGTCGTCAATGGAACCGGTACAGATCCGCCGCTGCTGCGGTTGGTGAAACACAGCTGTGCGAGCTTGCAGGCTCTTCAGCCCCCACCTGCGATATGAGTGGTCAAGGTTTGGGTGTCGCAACCAGCAAGGGGGATGCTGCCGCCGCCGCTTGCCCAAGCCCCTTCTCATAGCTGTAGGTGATCACCGGAGGGGCGAGGAATGCGCTTGTGTGCAGCTGGCATGTGCACACGGCTGCCATGCTTCTGCGGTGACTCCTGTTAGGTCGGCACCCTTCAGAAAGCAAAAGACACAGGACCAGCACGCTTATGGCCAGCACACCTCAGCTCTGAGGAAGCTGACTGCCTGTGCAGCGTTGACAGACCATCGATGAATGCCGTACCTGCCTGTGCAAGGGGGCCAAGATCCATTCCAGCTGGCTGCGTGGCTGATGCGCTATCGATTTCCAGCATTGCATTATGGGCACATGCAGCAGTCCAGGCGGGGGGTGTCCAGGCGGACTACTTCATGCATTGCACAGGGGCACTACGCAGTTTCTCGCGCTTGTCAGCATGCCGCCTATCTGTATGTATGCATGCAGCAGTGCTCCACAAACGGTGGTGGTGCGCGATGGCACACCACATGCACTCATGCACCCAACCTCACAACGCCATGCAGAATCCGAGCGCACAGGCGCTGTTTCAAACGCGCAGGCAACCAGTGGATTCCATGTACACCAACGATCCCATGCCTCCAGCAGGTACCAAGGGTGCTGCCAGTCACCAACCCCTGCCTACCTGCTATGCATCCGATGCTGCTTTTGCTGTTGCTCTGTGTGTGCGCTGGTGTTATGTGTGCGCTTGTCAACCTAGTGTATTCAGCTTCTGTCTGCGCCCCGCAAACATGCATGCCACTTGAATACTGCCTTTTGACAAATGCAGCCGTTGTGCGCTTTGCAACCTTCCATGACGCACCCACCACAAGATGCCTGTCATGTATTGCTGTGTGCGCACTCCTGCACGCTACTTGCTCCTCCCTGACATGGTAGACTGCCCGCACATCAGCCGCCGAGCGCTGGGTGTGCCTCACGCTGAGGCGGGTGCTGCCGGCTGCCCGCTGCTCGGCGCAAGTCTGTATGGAGACCAAAGTCCGCGATAGCGATAGCGAATGTTGCACAGTTACAGGGACCGTTGTCAGGCAAGTGCAGAAGCGCCTGCGCCCTCCTTGCTGGCTGCGGCCGCAGCCTGCTCGAAACAAGCGAAGTCTGCTGAGGCTTAGGCGGTCGCCTCGGACTCCTTGGCGGCCTCCTTCGCCTTCTTGGCGCGCGCGCCAACCATGCGCACGTTCATGCGCTCCACACGCAGCTTGGCGTATGCGGGAGCAGCCTGCGTGCAGGTTGTGCAGCATCGGCACGACGGGTGAGCAGGTGTAGGTTGTGGGGTGAGGGTATAATGCAAGGCTTGTCCCTGCCTCTCTTGTGCCTGGCACGTCCGCTATGGACAGGCACACACAGCATGAATCTGTGCTCTTTGCGCACACTGTGTCCTGCCGACAGGCGGTTCTCTTGGCGTTTGTCACATACCTTGAGCTCAGCAGTGAGCTTAATCGTCTCCAGGGCGGGCTTCTCCTGGACCAGAGGCATGACCACGCCCGACTTCTGGGACACGGTCTTCGTGTCCTCCGCTGAGGCCTCGAAAGCCTGCGCAGACAGAAAAAACCAAGCGCGAATGGCGCACGTTCAGGACGTCGCCCCGAGCAAGGCCTCCCCCTAGCTAGCCATAGGAACATCCCAAGCTCAACAATACACGAGCATCAGCGGGGACTTACCTTGGGCTTCTTGACGTTGCGGGGGAAGATGACCAGGTTAGACCTGTACGACTTGAGGCGAGCAACGTTCTCCTGCGCGTTGCGGGGTAGGTCCAGAACGTCAGTACAGGGCGAGCACGGAAACCCTCAGTGCTTGACAGCGCAAGTCGCATGAGATGTGCACTACTTGGCCAGGCTTTTCTTATAAGCAGCAACAGGCGCAGGCAGGCGGGTGCGCCATGTGTCAAGGCTGTCGCCTGAGACTCGGGTTGTCAAGTTCAGACCAGATAGCAGAGCGAAGCACCAAGCCTAAATTCATAAGTTGCTAATCCAGGACAAGTCCGCACCTGCAGGCTCTCCAGGGACCGGTTCCTGCGGCGGTGATCGACAGCAATACCGATTGTGGGGGCGAACTTGACGGGGATGCCGGCCTCCTGCAAGCGTCAATAGCAGGAAAACGCGCTGTCAAGTGGTGCTCATCCTGGTGAGAGGAAACCCACGATAGGGGTGGCAGGGCCGCCAATGGCGGCCGCCAGTGCTGCCTGTGTAAGTGCATGCC
Organism: Chlamydomonas asymmetrica; assembly: GCA_001662385.1. Taxonomy (NCBI): domain Eukaryota; kingdom Viridiplantae; phylum Chlorophyta; class Chlorophyceae; order Chlamydomonadales; family Chlamydomonadaceae; genus Chlamydomonas; species Chlamydomonas asymmetrica. The sequence goes on along the minus strand of BDDA01000182.1, from coordinate 144,686 downwards.
GCAAGCGTTGTCACGCTTCTGTTGTGAACAACCATGTGACTGAAATTGGCCCATCTGGCCGCGCTATAAGCACCCGCTGTTCAGGTCGCTCTCTGAATTGGCGCTGCAAGCTGGAAGAACCATGCTTAAAGTCGTCACCATCATGGTGCAGAGCTGTGCAGCAGGAGCATCAAGAGCCTGCTCAAGCTGTTCAGACAAAAATCCGCTGTGGTGCCTCTCCTGCTTTCAATCGTTCAGCGGTTGCAGCTGGGGTTCGCCTGCCGCATTGAAGCGGCTGCGGCTGCTGCAACACACAGCGATTGCCCGTGCCAGTGCCATTCACGGAGCTGGATCCTGGCCCTTCCTGGCGTTCCTGCTTGCTTGTGACACACTGCAATAGGGTGTCCAAGCAGCCACGTGCCTCCGCGCTGATGCGGAGTGCGTGCGCGTGGCTGCATAGGGCGCTGCCAGTGCTGCATCTGCGTCCAGCGCTGCTCCCAGTCCAGCTATAGCTCTGCCCACCTTAAGCTCAGCCAGCGTGAAGCCCCTGCCAAGACGCTGCTTGGTGTTGTACTTGACGGTCTGGCCGCGCACAATAGGCTTGAGTGTGCCAACGGGGCGGGGGAACACCTTCTTGGCCTTCTCAACACGCGCTGCAAGGCAAGATATCAACATGTTCACAGTAAGGAACGCGTACAGTGGACAAAATGGACAAGTTTACTTTCGCTTAGGCTTGAAGCTTGTGCTTGGCTCTACCCACCTTTCCTCCTGCGGAGCTTACGAGCCGGCTGGTTAAACCAGGTCTTGACGTTGAACTGCCACTTCTTGTGGAAGTGCTGGTTCGGCACGACGTTGTTATGGCGCACCATTTTTCAGGCCCTACGCACAAGCAAAACAAAACTGTTGTGACTTGGGCGGCCGGTCTGTGCAAAGTCAGTCTCAGCCAGCCAAGCGTTGTGTGCGAAGGGACGACCGTCACCCACCTAGCAAGCAAGCTTAACGCTGCCGGAAAAGGGCCGCTCCGGTGCACTCCGCGCGCTCTTCAGCCTCACTGCCTCCATTTTTGTGGCATGCACCAGGGAGGGTGTGCCCTGCACGGCCAAGTTTTTCCTGTTCCCCGCTTCATGCAGGGTTCATGCCCTTTGTGCACATGCATGGCGCCGTTTGGGATACCTATCTGCCTCCCTTTTCGTCGGACACATACCGGTGACATTGGCAGCAGCGTTTGCACAACCCAAGTGTTGAACGTTTACGAGCGCTGAGTCTTGGTGTTCATCCCTGTGTGCCGCCCCTGCAGCGGAAGGGAAGGAGCAAATGGGCTTGCACTTGGGCCCGCTTTCCAGCAACTGTGGTGGGCCAGCAGCCAGGTCACGCACCACCGTTGCGCAGCATCCTACAGCAAGCGAGCAAGCACTCGTGGTCACAGCTCGCAGCAGAACCTCGCCTGTGGGCACCTTTGGCACTTCAGACACAGGCGAACGCAGTCACATGACACCAGCCGGTGGACATGGGCCTGCATTGGGGAGCGGGCTGCTAGTCTGGACCGGCAGGCGTTGCGGAGCGTTGGTGGTGTCGCGTGCCAGTCCGGTCAACGACCAACCAGGGCCCACAGACTGGTCCAACAGCAGCAGTCCTCCCAACGTTGGTGAGGCTTATGACCCAGACGATGACTGGGCACCGCAGGGTCGTAGTGCACAGCCGATGCAGTCCCCAACCGACGCGTACGACAATATGTGGGAAAACAGCCGCTGGCACTGGCCTGGTGACGACGGGCCTGGGACGCGGCAGCAGGCACAGCAACCTCAGCAAGCTCAACAGCAACAGCAAAGATGGGGTTGGCGAACAGGCCAAGTTCCGCCCCCGCCCCCCCCACCCCCGCCGCGACAGGACGGGTCCGACCGTGAAAGGTGACGTGCGTGTACCAGCACCTTTGCCTTATGCGAGCCGCTGAATCACCGGCCCGATCCCTCAGCCTGCTTCACGGTTGAGCCCCCAATCCATAACAGTTGCGGCATGTGGTAGCACTGTAAGAAGTGGTGCGCCTGGCCTGCAGGCGATGGCAGGACCGGCTGGGCAACTACATAGCTTCTGACAGGGCGCTCTCTGAGCTGGTGCGTGAGGACCCGGCAGTGTTGCAGGAGCTGCAGCGTAGGGTTGGGCAGGCGCCTGGCACAGCTGCGCCGCCCGACCCAACAGACGCACAGTACGACCCGGCAGCATACAACCGCCAGGTATGTCCACGGCGTAAGCGTTTCCATCGTCAGGCGGGCGCTTGTCAACCCTATGAACACGATGTGCCACCAGATGCACCGGGACGCATGGTTGCGCCTCGCGAGCGTGTCTGCTGAGGCATCCACCGATACGTGCATTCACGCCCCGCACGCTGTGTGCACTGTGTGCAGTGCGTGTGCTGCCCTGGTACTCAATGCTAGCTTGCGCATCCATGCATGCTTCGACGTGGTTGTCTTCCAGGGCTCGGACTACTGCACGCACGGATCACGGAGGTGTTGTGGCGGCACACCTGGATTCAGTGCTTTGACACGATTTGGGTCATGGCGGTACCTATCCTTGTGCAAATCCGATGCCCTCGCACATGAATTGCATTGTGACGACACAGCTCGACAATAACACTTCGGCAGGCTGAAGCATCTGCCGCTGCATGCGATGTGGCACGCTGCTTGGTCCTGGACACCACCCTGTCATGGAATGTGAACACCCAGACGTGCAGGCCAGCGACATTGGTATGAGCAGGCTGTATGGGCAGGTGTTCTGTGCTGGTACGTATAACATTCATGCAGTCCAGCATGCACTCAAGATTGCCACGCCTTTTGATGCATGCTTGCAGCTGCGCGCATTCTTGGATTACAAGCGTGCTCAGAGGCTGGAACAGCTGGAGGGGAAGAATGATGGAGAAATCAGCTCAATAGCACTGGTAGGTGACACATGGGCGTTGAACTTGTGGTCCTGAAGGGATGTGCATGGTGCCAAGTAGATAGCGTGCAGCACACGTGCATCGTCAGCGCTGACCCGTTGGCCACGACTGGCGAGGCGTTGCAGCGTTGCATGTGCACAGCACACGTGTGATCATTACAGCTTAGGAGAATGGCATGGCCAGACAATCACTGCCGTCTGGGTGCCCTTCCTGTTTTGCACCCATCACACACCAGCGGCTGGAAGTGCGCTTGCGTCCTGCTCTAGCGTTTGCCTGTGCTCAAGGCTGTACCTGCACCCGGGCTGGCTGTTGCAACCTTCATATTGTCTCAAGGGTTTTTTGAAATAGTTTCAGGATGTTTCCTGCCTTGCGCCCCATCACACAACGTGCAACGCTTGTGCAGTGAATTGTGCCTAGCCCCTGCACACACCAGCTTCTCATGTGCCTTTGCCTTGGTTTATGGCAATTCCGCTGTAGGTATACCTGGCTGTGGCCACGCTTCTGATATTGCTGGCCAGCTTTCCGAGCTGGGCTGCCTGACCCGTGGCGTTACATTGGTCATGGACGCACGGTTAGCCCAGGCGTTGGTGTGCTAGTGGCAGTGGGAGAGTGGGTGGCCCACAAGCTTCAACGCTTGAAGGAGGGACTGGGGTTTTTGCGCGTCGTGTAGTGGATTTTCTTACTGCGGTTTCTGTCGGTTTCTGTTGTACCAGCTGTTCGCGCAGGTGAGCGAGGAGCTCATACCTGATGCCTTCCACGCATTCTGCAATATGCCCAGTGAATTTTGCATAGGTGTTGTCCTGGTTGTAAAGAGTCCTTACAGTTTCTGTCCGCCCATGCTTGTCGATCGATGTACGGTAAATGGACGAAACCGTCTCACCACACCGCGGAGTCGCAATGCTGAAGTCTTGCAACGTGCCCATCGTGTGCGACCTGTATTCCTGGTCGTACAGCAGTGAACGGCAGCACCACCCCTAGATGCGCTGAGTGTCGTCCTCACACTTTGCGCCCATATCAGCGTGTACGCGAGCGTACCCCCTGACCCAACGATTCAATGTGTTGTTAGCCCCAGCTCCCCGTCCTCAATGTGATTTTGTACTGTTAAATCTTGTCTTGGTGTCGTGTCTCGGGAAAAGGAAAAGACGTCCTGCTGGGTCGCTTTATGATATTCACCTTCATCCGAACTTGCATGTGGGCAGACGGGTTAAACGGGTGGCAGACAGCAGGCAGCGACACACTATCGTATATGCAGTATGCGCCGGACATCAAACACATTCACTTCACAGACGTTCGTCGCCTACTAAGTCAAACAATTTCTGTGTATGTCCACAAAACCTCGAAACCCGACAACACCTTCATCTGCCCGTCTCTCGCCTTCCTAACCTTTGCAACCCCGCTCCAAAATGTGGAGGCTGCACGGCGGTAGAAGCCTTCCCCACTAGGCTCCTGTGGAGCGTCGAAGACATATTCACAGCAGCGGAAAGCAGCAAGGAGTTCCCAACACGGACTGAACAGCAGAAGCATGGCGGATACCGCGAGTCAGCACAGCGGCACAAGTGGGGCCATGAGCGAGACCTCGTCTCAGCGCTCGGACGCAAAGGCGCTTGAGAAACGCAGGCGAGCTTGCGGGGGTTGTCATGTGCGGGCTTGCTGCACTCACTAAGGCTTGCGTGTCAGTCACTTGAGCAGGTCAAAGTATGGCCTGCTTGCATAGACCAAGTCTGTCCATGCACGTGCTGTGGTTGGGGACTTGGGTTAGCGACAGGGGTTGCTACTAAGGCTGCCAAGGCTGCATTTCACTGCACGCGCTTTATGCACTGCACCGCGCATAAGCCGCAAACCCTGAAGTGTCGTCAAAGAGACGCCACTTCAGAACAGGCTTGTGGTGTTGACCTTAGTGTGCAAGCTTTCGCCTTGTTTTCAAAGGGTGTATGGTTCCGACACCCGCTTCACTCCGTGCTCATGAAATAAGCTTAGGCTTGCATTGTGCTTATCAGGGCTGCGCACGGGAGTCTGTCGCTCATGGTGTGTGTACTTCCAATCCAGCGTTCCTGCAAAGCGGTGTTAATACCCTTGGCGGAACAACACGTGCAGTGGGACGTCCCGCTTACATGCATTAGGCTGGGGCACATTCTCCTGCCCCACTGTCGTTCAACCGTGTCGTGCCAGTGCTTTGCAGGGTTTCATAGGCGCCCATGCAGAACCCAACTAACGTTCAGACACGAACTCTGACCTGGTTACGTACTTTGCACGCTGAAGTACTAACCAGCGCGTGCACGCTGCTTGGCAACCGAGAGGCAAAAAACAAAACTGAGAGGCAACACCTGTGGCCTTGCAAGCTAGCGATGTCATTAACGCAATTGCGTCTTCTGGAATGCTGCAGGGCTGCACGCGACAATGATGGCGAGGAGGACTTGCTGGAGCAAAAACGCAGTCTTCAAGATGGCATATTTTCCTGCATGTACACCCTCACCAAACAGAAAGCAATGTCCAGCTGGAAGTTTGCAGCCCTAAAAATAGTGCTGGAGGGTTTGATGTCGTTTCTGGTGAGTTAGCAAGGGGCACGTACGGTCGGTGCACTGTTTCCAACCCTACACTGCTTCAGAAGGTGTAGCTTCGAGTCCTGCCAGTCCAAATGTGGTTGTTCGTTCCGGGGCGGTGTTCCATGCACGGCAAATGCTCAGACACTTTCACTCACACGCTCACGCTCAACCACTGCTTGCACTCTTGCAGGTGATTTTCAACCCCGCTGAAAAAGCCTTCAAGATAAACACCAGTGCCTGGTACGTGTATTCAACCAAGCATACACGCCTCTGCATGCCTCTCATATGGTTGCTGTGCCAGCACAGACAACCTCAAGCCTGCGGGACGCTGAGCTGCCCGCCAAAGCTTGTTGTGCCCTTGCGGGTGCCCGCAGAATGATGCACCCCAAGCATGTTTCGGCACTTACTTGTTCTTGCGCCCTATGGCATCGCACTTGCTTGCGCAGGATATGGACTGTGGTGCGCTGGGCGCTGTGGCGCAGCCCCATCATGCGCCTCTATGTGAGTGCACCCACTGTGTCATTGTGGCATGTGACCATGTAGGGCCTACACTGCAGTACAAAATGTTCCCAGAAAGGGGTCTGACTTGTTGCGTTCAACTTAATGTGGTCACGCAAGCTTGATGCCAATCAATTCGGGGATGGCGACGAAGGGCGCTATTCATCATGCTGCTTGCTTGCACTCCGGCTGTTTCCTTCACCTGATGCGTGCCAACAGGGGTACAGCACCTACATTATGGTGCTGTATGTGATGGTCGGCATCACGTTCCTGTGCGTGGGCGCACTGGCGTGGCTCACGCTAGCCATGCGCAAGGCGGTAAGCACGAGCGGGTGAATGCCGCTCATGCAGTATGAGTGTATGTTTGCCATGTATTTACTTGACACGCCTCGTCCGCGCGTGACACAGCTCCACATGCTCACGTACATGCACCCCGAACTCAATCCCAGCATGACTCCAGGGTGAGCCACCCCTTAAGGCGGACCCCTCCCAAAGGCGGAGTGCTGGGTACTGGCATGTTACCGCATGCCGCCCATGGCACTGTCGATGGGGCTCAGGGACATGCCCACTCCTGTGGCAAGTGCTGCAAAGCACACAGCAGCTGCGCACGTAAGGATTGTCACAAGCTCGGCGCCAGTGCGTTCCGATGATGCGGTCCTGTGCTGACAACTGTGCGGAGCGTGTTCAGTTTAGGGGACACGCTCACAGTGCTTTGGTGTGTGTCTGCATGCACACACCCATGCGTGTGCAATGCAGGAGCAATCCAAGGCGCTGAAGCGCTTTGCGCTGGTGCTGCATGTGGCGTTCGACCTCATCTTCTCCATCTGTGAGTCTGCGATCGGTCTGGCTTCAGCGGTTGCTGCCTCCCTGAGTGCCCGGTCCTATAGGCTGAGGCGGTCTCAGCACCCCAACGTGGATGACCCTCATTCACCTTCTCCGGTTGGTCATGCGTGCTCGTCGATGTCATGTGGATATCACGTGGGCAGTGTGTTTCGCCGCTGCGGCGTGTGGTAGCCCTAGTGTGTAAGGGCTGTGACCGTTGCTAACTACGCATGCGCTGATGCGGGGGTGTGTTTTTGCAGGTTACGTGGCGTTTTTCGACTACTTTGTCTTCACCGCTGACTGCCACTTTGGAAAGACCAACATGCACAACTACTTCCCCAATGTCCGTAAGTCCAAAGTGCTGCTGGGCTTGTCTGCATGACTCTGGAGAGCTAAACTGTTTTCAGGGCCATGCGTGCATGTGCAGCTGCGTGGCAATGTCAACAGGCAAACGCAAGGAAGGACATGCCCAGTCCATAGCCTGGGATTCACGGCTGCTGTGTGCTTGACGCAGAACCGGTGTTGGGCCGTGGCCTCAGGCGGCCGATGCACGTATTGCGCGTGTTGCCATGTGGTGATGGCGTGGGCCATGCTTCATCCCGTTATACATGCTGTATGCATGTTCATATACCCATGCGTTGTACGTGTTGCCACCACTGCCTGCATGTGTGCAGACTGCCTTGCGATGCCCCACCTGATCCACATGGCGGTCGCGTGCGTGACGGCGATCGTGTTCTTCTGCGTCACCGCGCTGCTGGTGAGTAGGGTGAGCGAGTAGTGGGTAGTGAGCAGTGGCCGCCAGGCAGCGCGGCCAGCCAACATGGCACACGGGGTGTGCATACTGCGATCAAGCAGCAGCAAGCAGTTGTCAGGGCAAGCTGCAGGGAGCAGCCGGTTGCATAAGAGAAGGTTCACGGAAGTGTGCCCCTGCATCCAGCATTTTTAAACCTCTCGGGCTTTCCTCGTTGGCTTGCCCGCTGCGGAGAGTCCTGAGGGCCACCTGGAAGGTGTACACTCGCTGCGTACACATCCGCCCACCAAGGACGTCCAAGCCTGATCGCATGCCTTTGCCGCTGCTGCCCGCAGATGGTGGCCAGCTGCGACCTCAACCCGGTGTCCAGGGGTTTCATGGCATCGCCGGCAGCCTACGCACGCCTCAAGATCCTGTGCGCCAAGGCCATTTTTATCATTGCCGCGGACTGCCTGGCCTCGTTGGCGAAATTCCAGGCTATCCTTATCCTCATCTGCGTGTCGCTCATTCTCTGGTGGAACCTCAAATCAGTAAGTCCCAGCGGACGTGTGTGCTCGCTTTGCGGATTGTGAGTACACACTACCGAGCGGCCCAAAGTGGCAACACGTGACAGCCGGCTGTGAGGTTGAGCATGGCTGCATGCAGTGACCACCCAGCATGAAGGACTGGCCCATTACGGCCCATTATGGCCCATTATGGCCCATTACGGCCCATTATGAGAAACATGATCCTTTCCATGCGCCTGCAGATGCCGTTCTATCGGCGCTTCATCTGCAGCATCTGGATCGGCGAATGGGCGGGCGTGTGGTACTCGGCAATCATCCTTGTGGCATCCACCTACTCGCATGAGCGCAACATGGAGCGCCAGTTCACGCTGGTGAGTCGCAGGCTGCGTGCACCGAGCCCTGTGCAGCGGACAAATACGTTTGCAGCTGGCTGGGCTGACTGCTGGTTCAGGATTATCAGAGGGTCAGGTCACGCGCTCTTGCCAAGTTTGCAGTCACGACTCACGAGCTGCACCAAGTTGGGCGGCAGGGGAGTGTAGGAATGCGATGGGCTGTGAGTTGCCTGCATGAAAAATGATTAAATGCATTTGCATGCTGTGTCGTCCGTCTCTGCTTGCAGTACGTGCTGTATGGCATCTTCCCTATGATGCTGGGAGGCTTCCTGGCGGCCGCCGTGTCCGGCTGGTGGCGCTCGCGCCCCTCCCAGAAGTTCCAGGCCGTCATCGACACCTGCGCCGACCCCTCCACACTCAAGCTCGTCCGTATCTACAAGTTCCGCGACATCGCAGAGGTCGAGCTGGTCTCGCGTGTGATGCGCCATTGGGACCGCGACGGACTGATTGAGGAGAAGGCAGCGGCGGTTGGAGAGCTCGTCATTAAGACCGGCATGGCCGCGTTCCCGAACGAGCCCATGCTTCTGATTCTGTACGCGAACTTCGTGATGGAGGTGCGCAAGGACGGCCCCGCCAGCCGCACGCAGCTGCAGATCGCGTCCAAGCACAGCCCCACGCTGGTGGAGCGCTACCAGATCTTCTGCACCATTGAGAACAGCAAGGCGCTGAGGGACACTCAGGACGGAGGCATGGACCTGCAGGCGTACGTAGAGTTCAAGAGGAACTACAGGTACGACAAGAGTGCATTGAATGAAATGACTGTGCGTGTGCTCAGCTTCAGCTTCAGCTGCATCCCCTGGCCTGCTCGTACCTTCACCCGTCCCACTTGTGAATGACTAATTGCGTCACCTCGGACACAACCACGAGATGGATTCCCGTCCGAGCCAATGACCATCATATGTATTGTGATCTGGTGTGTTGCGTGTGCTGCAGGGCCGTGATGCGCGTGCACCGCGACGCGCTGCTCATGCGCAACGACTTCTGGAAGCAGTTCATGCGCAGCCAGGTCAAGGTGGCGGATGTGGACAAGGCCATCGAGGGGCTGCAGGAGGCCGCCGACCGCGCGCACCAGGTCTACAAGCGGTGAGACAGTGGCGCAACCTGCTTACATACTGGAAGGCGCTACAGCATGTTTTCCCCATGTTGCAAATGGCACAACATTTGCTGTGTGATGCGGGTTCACGGGGGGGAGTGCATGAGTGCAGCGGCTGGGACATGGGCTCCTGCCATCGTGCTGTGATGCTACCTCCGAGGCTGTCTTGGCTGAGCGTTCATCCTGGCTGTGCGTGGAATGGCTGATTGCCTGCAGGGTGCTTGAGCGCTACCCAACCAACGGCAAGCTGCTCAAGTGCTACGGCAAGTTCCTGGAAGACGTGCGCAACGACCCTACCGCAGCAACCAGGTGAGAGGATGGCAGTGGGCCTGACACGGGGACCGGCCTAGGGGTGTTTGGGGTTGTGGACGCCCCACGCAAGCCCAATGAATGCTTGTTCGCTTGCAGCCACGTCATGGGGCTCCAGGTCTGTCAGCATTTGTATGTGCAGTTTAGTGGACGCGTCGCCCCACAGGGAGCATCCTGTGGCCAGCAATGCCATTCCACTCAACCGGTGTGTTTAGAGTTGTTTGGTTTCCGTGGGGCCATGCAGTGTGCTTTCCGTGAGGCCGTGCGGTGTGCTTATGTTATGCGTGATGATGAGAACTGCACCTGAGGGTGGCGAGGTGTCTGCGCTGAGCTGGCGGCTGCCACGAAGAGAACTGCGGTCTGATGGCCTGAGTTGGTGGCTGTAGTAAAAGCGGTCTGATGGCCTGAGTCGGTGGCTGTAGTAAAAGCGGTCTGATGGCCTGAGTCGGTGGCTGTAGTAAAAGCGGTCTGATGGCCTGAGTCGGTGGCTGTAGTAAAAGCGGGCTGATGGCCTGAGTCGGTGGCTGTAGTAAAAGCGGTCTGATGGCCGGAGTCGGTGCCTGTAGTAAAAGCGGTCTGATGGCCGGAGTTGGTGGCTGTAGTAAAAGCGGTCTGTGTATGCGTGCATGTGTATGTGCACATCCATGCAGGATGTACACGGAGTCTGCCCGCAACGGCAGCGGCGATTTGCTGCAGGCCATGAACATCACCATCACCCCCGACAAGCCAGATTTCCTCATTTCCATGGACCTCAATGACGACGCCGTCGTGATCATCAATGCAGAGGGCGGCATCATGCTGGTCAACCAGTCCATGACCAACCTGTTTGGCTACACCAAGGCCGAGTTTGAGGGTTCCAACATCACCATGTGCATGCCGCAGCCGTTTTCCAACCGCCATGCGGGCTACCTGCAGCGCTACGTCTCCACAGGCGTACCGCACATCCTGGACAGCGTGAGGGAGGTTGTCGCCTTGCACAAGGTATGTGGTGTGAGCATGCATTTGGATTGATCTTGGATATGTGGATGCGCATTGGGTTGAAACCTGGATTGAAATTGGAAAAATGGAATATGCTGGGATGCCAGTCAGAACTTGGGTGGGAAGGGCGAGGGTCGTGTGCACTGTTGGCAACCTCAAGACCAGCTGTGAGAGCCATGGCACCCCTCCAACGTTGGAAGCAGCAGTAAAGCATCCCACTACCACGACCACCGATCCTACTGCTTGGCTAGGTCACAGGACTGGGATACCTTACCTTCACACCTAGGTCCTGCGATCTGCTCTAGGAGTGATCTTGGAGTTGGCATGTGGGTCATGCTTTGCAATGCTGCGCCGTGCAGGAGCGCTACGTGTTCCCTGTGGCGCTGTGCGTGACCAAGCTCAGCGGCATGGGCGCCGACAGCGTCTTCTTGGGCCTCATTCGCCCTATCATGTCCAACATGCTCAACGTGCGCGTGTGGGTGGCGCCCGGCGGCCAGGTGCGGCAGCCGGTTCAAGGGGGGCGTGGATTGCGCGCCACACACACTACGTGCCACTAGCTTGATCCCCTTCTGAGCAACACCTGCCTGGATTAGTCACCGCTAGTGCATAGCACACATGTTGAGCCTCGTGCTGCCAGTATATCTCCTGCGACATTCTTCTTCTCTGACTACTGGCATCCACAGCATTTGCGCCTTGATGTAAAACATGGATACGCGCAGGATATTGTCAGATCCCTTGGCAAGTCACGGTATTACACTTCTTGCTGCGTATGTGGATGCCCTACAGATCCTGTGCGCTGACGGCAACTTTGCCAGCCTGTGCGGCATGCCGGTGGACGGCCTGGTGGGCCGCAACTTTGCAGATCTGAGCGACTCGCCTGCGACCGTGTACACCATACTGGAGAGGTGTGTTCCCCCCCGACCCGCAAACACATCGACACGCTTGCTTGCATGCAACAGGCAGCGCCAGCATCACTCACAGGGCAAATTGTGTCGTTTGAGTGCTTGTCGTAAGATGTTGCCCTGTCCGGGTTGCTTTTCGGTGTGGCGCTGATTGATCATACAGGTGCAAGAGTGCAGACGCCGCCGAGCTCGAGCGCGGCGACATCTCCTTCAGCACTATGCTCACGCACAAGTGGCTGGCGGCGGTCCCCGCAGACATCCGGGTCAAGCTGGGAGGTGAGTTACGACTCATGAGTTCCGGCTGGCCGACCGGCCAACACAGCTACTACACCGGCCCAAGGTGCCTATGGTCAACAAACAGGTGGATGCCGCTTGCCGCAATGAGGTCTGATGCAGCCTGGTGTACCTTTGATGCTTGTGTCCGCAGGCACTGACGGGCAGCGCATCTTTGTGATGAACATCCAGCGCACGGATGGCCTGGACGGCATGTGCATGGTGGCAGACAGCCGCGGCAGCATCGCCTTTGCCACGCCGGACCTGGCTGCCCTGCTGGGTTACCCCGTCAAGGTGCTCGCAAAGATGAAGCTGGAGCAGCTCATCCCAACACCCTTTGCGCAAATGCACCACAAGTGGATCAAGGTGCGTTGGCAACCCTCTGCAAATCGCTTCGCACCGTGCTCACATTGCTCCTGGATGTTTTCCAGGCCTGGGGTTTGACGTTGTCACGTGTTCTAAAAGCCTGCAAATGATACACATTGCGAGTGTACGACGTTGTATGCTGGTGTGCCGCCTTGCCGGCCCTGCAGGATCCTCCGCACCAGGTGCGTGCGTGCGGCTGCCGCGCGGGCCAGGTGGTGGCCCTGGTGGCGGAGAGCGGCGCGCAGGTGCCGGTCAAGCTGAACATCACCCAGCGCACAGAGCCTACAGGCGGCGTCAAGCACATCATCGAGGTGAGGCGGCGGGCGGCAGCGCGTGCATCGGCATGGGGGGGTCAGCGTGCCAGCTTGCATGAAAGTCCACATGCATGCATGCATGCATGCACCGGCCACATGCACCAGAGGACATGGTCTGGTACTTCCACAGTGGGAAAACCTTGCGAAGGTTGGTTACCTGGCGATCAAGGTGTTGGAATGTCGATCAGACACACACTTACGGTATGTCGGGCCTGCGCTTACTGATATGGTTTGTGCGTGCGGTGCATGCATGGTTGCGTTGCTGCAGGTGATCAAGGCCAGCGCGCAGGACACCATGGACGACAAGCGCATCGTGCTGGAGGTCGACTTTGTCACCACGAGGGTAAGGATGGTAGCGAGGGGCTTGCAGGCAGAACGGAACATGCATGTACCCGCCAGTAGCACGCCTGGTGCACAGGTTGGTGAACCTCCTCTGCCCGCCTGGTCGCCACCTGTTGGTAGCATGGGCCGTCTGGCCGACACGCTTCTGATTACCATAAGTGCATAACATGCTGAGCTGTGCTGACCGCCTGTGTTGTACACTTGCACCGCTGCGGTACGACTGTGCAGGTGAAGAAGGCCACCCCTGAGGGCTCCCACCTCTTTGGTTTCCCCACCAGCAGCCTGCTCGGCAGCTCGCTCTGCGACTGCGTTGACGTGTTCAAGGACTGTGAGTCACAACGCAAACCCAGCTCCTTCACTGCGTCGGCCCTGCATTGGCCCTGCGTAAACTAGCATGCTACTTCACACCAAAACATCCAGGTGATCCCTTTCAAAACCTGGGCACAATCGACTGTCGTTCTCCTGCAGGGCGCACCATGAACGGCGAGAAGGACCTTCAGCTGCTGATGCTGGCGCTGCTGGACAAGGAGGCGGAGATGCCCGGCATGTCGTGGCGCGTACACGTCTACTCGCCCGTCGACCCCAACAGCAACGTGGCGGCGCTACCCGCCATCAGGGGCGCGCTCGCCACGGCAGCGGCCGGCGGCACTAAGGCTGAGACCGGCGGCAAGCTCGCCTGCCTCCAGGTGCGCGGCTGGATGCACGCCATACATGCCATCGCCGGGCCGAATCGATGGCGCCATAGTGGACCTTTGCAGCAGCTTGCCCATGCCGTTGCGCTCGCACACATGATATCACTCAGATTGGTGCAGGATTGATGTAATATGCTGGAGTAAAGTTTGGGATCTGATAGGATTGGGTAGCAAGTTTGTCCTGTTTTCTGGTCTTCCGTTGCTCTGCAGGCGGAGATCCACGAGGCTGACGTGCATGACACCGACGCTGAGGGCGGCGACAGCATCACCGGCAACAACACCATCCGCATCGTGCTGTGGCGCCGTGACCTGCTGACCGGCGTGGTGGACCTGGACGCGGACCTGAGGATCCGCAAGGCCAGCACCATGGCGGGCCTGCTGGTGGGGATGCCCAGCTCCGCACTGGCCAAGCAGCCACTCAACAGGTAGACAGCACGCAGGGCGCGCTACACACAGCAGACACACCCTAACCCACCCCAATGGGCAACGCTCAATCTGTGCAACCTTGCTGCTTTGTGAGCTACACTTGCTTGCCTGCGGCGCATGCGCATGTGAGCTCCAGCAGTGTCAGTGACTACAAGCCGGCCTAACAATTGAAAGCCTGAACCTTATCTTGGGTTGTGCTAACGCTGCACGCTTTCTTCCAATTGTGTTGTTGTGTGTTGCTGCAGGCTGCTGCACCTGCCGCACAACGTGCAGAACTGGGAGGAGCTGATGGCCAACAAGGACAAGTCCAAGGACAAGAAGAAGGGCGCGCTCAAGGGGGGCGCCGCGTCCAAGACGCTCATCAGCACGCAGCGCGCCTTCGAGGGCCCGCACCCCGACGCCGGCACCATGCGCATCATCCTGCAGGGCGTGCAGGACGCAGGCACCGGCAAGGTGCAGGTCATGATGCACCCCGACACTGCATTCGCGGGCGCCAAGGCAAACATCTTCAAGGTGCTGGGCCTGGACAAGCACATGGGCAAGGGCGCCGAAGACGGCACCGACGAGCACACAAATGGCCACGATGCTGCTGCTGCCCACCCCGCAGCCGCTGGCACAAACCCCGACGCCGGCGCTGCGGTGGCGGCGAACGGGGACGCCAGCGGGCCTGAGAAGGGGGCGCGTTCGGGCTCACTGAAGGCGGGTGGTGGTGCTAATGGTAGCGAGGGCGGATCCCCGTCCAAGATGCTGGGCGACGGCCAGGATAGCGGCGCCCACACCAGCGACAGCGCATCGGGGAATGAATCCGACCTCGAGAATCTGCGTGAGCGCGGCAGCGAAGGCTCGGACGGCGAGGGCCACGAGGGCGGCAACGGTGGATGCGGCGGCGGCGGCGGCGAGGGCCGACTGAGCCGCGGCGTGAGCAAGCTGCGTCGCGACTCCTCGCTGAGCGGCAGCCACGCCAGCGGCGGCGAGGGCGAGGACCCCGACGCGGTCGCGGCGCGCCTGCACAAGAAAGCGCACAGCCAGAGCGAGTTTGTGGCGCAGTGGGTGCGCACGCTGTCCAAACAGGTGCGGTCCGCGCTCGTGTTTTTGCGCTGGGTGTGCGCGGCGGGAGGGGTGAGTCTTTCGCCTTGGGGTGCGCGTACGTTCCGCATTCCTTGTGGTCTATGCTGCTGAGCGTCACGCCGCCGCACCTCCCACCGAGGCGACGTGGGGAGGCAGGGCATTGTGGCCGTCACCGATGTCGCTGCCTAACTGCAGGGACTGCTCACTTGCATATGTAATGTTGGTGGTGACACTTGTTGTTGTCTTTGTTGACTGTCGCAGGCTTCTGAGAAGATGGCGCGTGCGGGCTCCGGCGGGCTCAAGAAGCGCCAGTCCTCCAACATCTCGGACTCCGCACGCCCCTCAATTGAGGGCCCGGACGGCGTCCACCACCACGGCCCGCCGCCGATGGGCCAGATCGCCGAGGGCGACGAGGATGAGGGCGAGCGCGGCAGCCCTGCTGGCAAGGCCGTGGGCGGGCGTGCAGGTGAGGCTCCTGAGTCAACTAGGGGTGGCTGGTTCAGCCCATGCACTGGTGTTTGCGACACATGCGCGCCACTGCTGGCATCGCTGCCATGAAGGGCGCTTGTTTGCCTCGATGTCAGGTCATCAATTAATGGATGTCAAGAGCTAGGCATGCAATGACTGATTCGACTGTTACAAGCCAGTCTGCTGAGGCTGACCAGCCGCAGTATGGTGCGGCATGCCTCTGACCCGCGTTGCTGTTGTTGTGATCTTTCAGCCAGCCGCATGCTGCTGTCCGGCGTCAGCGGCGCCTTGTCCACCAAGACCAGCGGCATCTCCAACATGCTGGGCGGCAAGGGCGGCATGGACGGCGGCGAGGGCGACAGGGGCTGCGACGAGGCGGAGGAGGGCGGCGAGGGCGACCCCAAGTGGGAGAAGGGCAGCGAGGGCGGCGCCTCCAGCGACAACGGCAGCCAGGCGGACGCAAGCAGCATCTCAGGTACCCTATTGCCGATTGCCAGTCTGTTTGTGCTGTGCGCAGCCTACAGTAGTTTACTAGTATCAAGTGTTGCTGCAATGCTTGCTGGCATGAAAACGGGGTTTTGTGATGGCTACGCAACATCGGATTTCCGCACAATTACACCCAGTCAGCTTGCCGGGCCTAGTCGTCACTCGTCACAAGATTGTGTCCAGCCCAGTACTTTCTCACCTGGCTGCAAGTGCAGCGACAGCTGTCCGTCCTTTGACGTGAGTTGTGACACGTGACACGTCCTACACGTATGCATGTGCAGGCGTGTCCGCGTCGAACGCCGGCAGCGAGGGCATGCAGGTGGACGCGCGGCGCAACCGGCTGCAAAAGCAGCTGATGAAGCTGCTGACGGGTCGCTTCTTGCTGGGCCCCCTGGAGTGCATGCGCAACCACACCTACCTGCTGCTCATCATCATGCTCACCACGCACGGCGTCTGCTACGCCATCTTCAGCACCCTCATCAAGCAGCAGCACGAGTAAGTACAGCCTGGCACAATGCCTAGCATAGTGGCTGGTACATTACAAAAACATTGCACTACATGCAAGTACAGTGCAGGCTAGTACGAGTGAGTACAGGCTATTGCCTAACAGTCCGGCTTCTCCTCTGAGGCTGATGTCAAGCCGAGCATACACATGAAGCCAAGCTCTGTTGTATTTTAAACCAAGAAATGTATTGCCCTAGGCTCGTATGATCTGAATCTCCGCACCCATTGACTGACCTTGCAAAATTGCTGCCTGCCTCTTCAGGGACGTGTACATGGTGCAGCGCCAGGCGCTCGCAGCGGACCGCACGCTGGTGCTGACGGTGCGCGCGATGCAGGCGGGCTTCTGCCTGCGGCCCGACATCGCCAGGGAGAGCGTGTGCACCGGCATGACCACCGCGCTGTCAAACAACCGTATGCACCCGGTCATCAACGAGCTGGAGACATTCCATCAGGTGCGTTGCCAGCACGCACAAGCTCTCGCCCCTTGCTTGCTTCCTTGCTGTGTAGCATTGAATAGGTGGTAAGGTGGAAACTCAGTCCGTACTCCACATGAAAATATGTCCATACCCCCTTGCTGTGTGACTTACTCTCTGCGTGAGGTGGTGCGGGCGTGTGTGCACTGCAGTGCTGAAACTCTGGAAGGTGATTAGGCGCCACAAACGTGTGCAAAGCGGGTCGGCGGAGGTGGAGGTGCACACGTACACACCAACAACGGCCTTGCGCATTCGTGCTCAACCCCGCCGTTTGTTATTGCTGCCACGATGCTGGTACCGTACGGCAGGCCCAGTCTATGCTCATAACATACTGCTACTCAGCCCAGTGCACTGCAGCCACCACGGTCGAGTGCGCTAACTGTGTGTGCGCTAACTGCGAGTAACGGCCTCCGTCCGTGTGTGTGCTTCTGCGTGCACGGCGCCACGTGTGCCTGCAGGCTGTGTACATGGGCACCAAGCTGCAGCCGCGCCACCTGCCGGACGAGTCCGTCATGGAGCTGTGGACGCGCCCCACCCACACCTACACCGAATACTACGACACCGACCCACACATGACCAAGGTAAGGCCTGGTGAAGTTTTTAGCTAAGTTGTATGCTGCCTCACGTTATATGCTGCCTCACGGTTTTAGCTCAGTTATATGCTGCCTCATTGCTTTACGAATGTGCTTCATCTGGTCTGATTACGCATGGCAGTGGGTTTGCCCCCTCACCTGCATGTGTTTGACTGGCAACTGTTTCGCCTTGGCATCGTAGCGGTGTGCTGTGTCAAGCAGACAAAGCACGTGGCCCAGGTATATATAGCTCACCAGCCCAGATTGCAAGCATGGGATTGTGCAGGCATGGGATTGTTTTGCTTCCCCACTTGCCCATGGGTGCACTGTGAATTCCTCTCGTTTTCCCTTTGCCAGCTTGCCACCCTATCCAATGCTGCTTCCCCACTTGCCCATTCTAAACGTATGATGCTTGGGACCCTAGCCTCATGCGTTGGTGCCTGGTAACGCATCTGACATTGACATCTCGGCTGTCCCGCTCTCCGCAGACCGAGACTGATGGCTTATGGGTGCTGGGCAATCGCTTCATTGCGGCCATGCGTGAGATGCTCTACCTGGTGCCCGTCATGGCGGAAAACATTGTGTTCCACCGCGTGTACGACTTTGTGGTGAACAACGGCATGTGGCCGGTGTTTGAGGCGTACGCCTCATCCCTGGACTTGTCCGTCAAGTATGCCTGGGATGCCCTGGACAAACTCAAGACAGGTGAGCATGTGAGGGTATGCTGACGGCCAACAGGCAAGGACCCCGCACCCCTGTGGATGCATGAACCCAGCGAACGCGTCACCAATACTCTATCTGCACTTCTCGGGAGCGACCAACCACGCCTCCTTGTTGAGCATCGGAATACCACATGACGTACGTGAATTTGTTGCTTGTTCCGCATAGGTAAAATTGGCAGTACTGCCATGACCATCAGCTGACCTTGGGCTTCCCTTGCCTGCGATTTGTCCTCCCTTCCCCCCCCCGCAGCGCTGATCCTGCTGCTGGTGATTGAGGCGCTGGTGGTTCAGCTGGTGTGCACCATGTACGAGTGGCGGCTGGTGTACAAGGTGGAGGCGGCGCGTGTGATCGGCATCCTGGCCATGCTGGGGCTGCCGGGGCCGGTGCTGCGCCAGATGTCCAACAAAGATACGAGGGTGAGCCTAGTGACCCTCGACCGCTTGCCCCTGACGCTGTATGGAAATCCCAAAACTCAAAACGGCAATACGGCATACACCATTTTGACACACCATTGCAAATATACTTTTTGTCTGCATGGGTGCGCTCAGCTGCTAGCAGTCTTAAGGGACACCAATGGCAGCGTGGACAAGGGCACATTAAAAATGCTGAATTTTGCGCGCCGTGATTGCATGATGCACATGCTATGCAGATCCTAGATGACTCTGATGAAGATGATGATGACGATAAGCAGGACGAAGACGGCGCCGCACCAGAAGACGCCCGCAAGCAGGTCGCCATAGCCGGCGCCGCATCTCAGCCCGGAGACGCCAAGCAGCTGACGAACGGCGCAGGCGGTGCCGGCAGCGGCAACAACGCGGGCGACGACGGCGATGACCTGGCCGGCGCGATGCCGGCCGTGCCAGCATCACTGGCGGCTGGCGGACGGCAGGGCAGCGTGGCAAGGGTGCCGGACGGCGCCAAGCCAGCCAACGACGCTTTGAAGCACATGCACACCGACCTGTCTGAGGGCAGCGGCGACGACGTCCACACGGTGAGGGTCAAGGCCTGGCAAACAAACCACACCGCGCGGTCTACAGGCAGTTAGACACGTCCTCGTGCTCACTAGCCAGCTAACACACAAAGGTTGCAGGCGCAAGCCCTGTTCAATCGGCTGTTTTGATGCATACGAAGCAGGCCCTGTGGAAGATTCCCCGATTACCCTAATTGTCTACTCCTTTTTATAAGCTGCATGCATGTGTTCATGGCTGCATCGTGCCATCGTGCGTGCCGTTATCCACTTAGCCACTCTCCCCTCCTTGTGAGCATATGCGTTCATGGCTGCATCACGTGTGCGCCTGCAGGGTGCGATCAAGGGCGCCGGCAGCCACGACCTCTCCCACAAGGACTCCAAGGCCGCGCACGGCCTGCGCGCCTGGTTCGCGCGCTCGCGCAGCGGCTCCACCATCAACGGCAAGCAGCTCGTGCCCTCCTACTCAACAGTCCTCAAGTTCATGCTGCCCTTCGCGGTGTGGGAGGTCGCGCTGGTGGTCATCTACACCATCACGCTGGTAAAGCTCAAGAACATGCAGGGCCCGCTGGCGTCGCTCAACATGGCC
>BDDA01000182.1:91644-123759 GCA_001662385.1 Chlamydomonas asymmetrica | reverse complement strand
GGGGGGGGGGGGGGGGGGGGGTACGCACGGCAGCAGCGTTGCTCACCGGGCAGTAAAATGAATGCATGATACACCTCGACCTTGTGCGCCTTCACACCCAGCTGCTTGCCCTGTGCCAGGGTCGTGACTCGAGAGGGTTCAGAGCCTGAGACCGTCAGTGTGCTGCCTGCTGACCGTACCCGGCCCCTCTCCTGTATGTGTGCTCCCGCCGCCCCACATACACAAACAGGAGGACATGGCGCAGCGCGCGCTGTACCAGAAGGACCTTGCGCTTGAGGTGGCGCGCCTTGACAGCGAGTACTCCTCACTCATGTACGGCGGCAAGTCCATCACGCAGGAGGGGCAGGTGAGAGATGGAGAGCGCCCCCGCCTGTTGCTGCTGCTGCTGCTGGTTGTGTTGAGTCCCCCCTGCACCCGTGCAGCCCAGAGACTGCAACTGCCTGGCTGGGCTGTGTGCTGGGCTGTGTGCTGGCCGCTTGCGTCCTGCGCCTTGCCTGCTTTGTGCCAGCACCAGCTTCCTGACCTGATGCACACGTCCATTGCTATCGACAGCCAGTAGTATGGATGACAGCCGTCTTGAGAATACCGGTGATTGACATGTTCTGGTGTACCGTAGTTTCTACTGCAGTGTACTAGCCAGGATATCAAGCCCTTTGTGTGTATGCACATGCGCGGTCCTGGTTCTCTCAGGTGTTCCAGTACCCGGTGCCGGCCTCCACCTTTGCCTCCACCGCCTTTGCCAACACGTTCTTCCGCTTGGAGGGCTGCACCCGCTTCCAGCAGGCCACCTGCCACACGCCGGGCGACCCATACTATGAGGTGGGTGGGAGGCGGACACACAGAGACTGACTGATGAGTGACTGACTATCACACAGGCCACACAGTCCAGCACTTCGTCACAGTCTATTCACCTTGGCTGGCAAATGATTCAAAGCATTTTCGCTCGGTTGCGGGTCTGCTGCGGCTCTCCTGAAATGAAATTGCCATCACCTGCTTCATCCATGTCACATGCTTGCTTGTATAATGGCATTGTATTGTTGTGCGGTGCGTGGTTAGCCACCCCGACCACGCGCGCCTATGCGAGCCGTGCCGGAATCAAGCTGCATGAAGGGTCGGTCACTCATCATCTTGGCGTGGCGCTGCATGGCGGGGCATTCAACGCGCAGGTGACTCACCACGGCGTGGACGCTATGATGCGGAGGGTGATTGGCGAGATGACGCTCATGTCCAAGGACGACCCCAAGGACTGCGTCTACAACGGCACACGCTACACCACCATGTACCAGGTCGGCGTGACCGACCTGTACGAGGGCCTGCAGACCGCCGCGCAGCTGTTCGTGGACTACTCCATCAGCCGATACAACTCCATGACGCAGCTGCACACGGTAAGGGCAGGAGCAACGGATCATTCAGGGGCAACCTGCACGCTTGCATTGCCGCTTTGCTGCGCATGGAGCGCCCTCACGATGCTGCTGATGGCGATTGTGTGCATGGTGTGCCGCAATTGATGTCCGCACGCCCTTGGTGCCTCCCGGTGGGCGCGTAATGGATTGTATTGCCGAGCTGTGCTTGCCCAGCAAGGTGGCATTACGGTGTTTGTATTGATCACAACCCTGAGAACCTGATTACAAACAATCCTTCCCCCGTGTTCCGCGCTTCTGTGCTGCAGATCCTGCTGGTGGTGACGATCATCCTGCTGCTGGGCTTTGTGTTCTTCATGCTGAGGCCCTACCTGGCGCGCGTGCAGACCGAGGCGGGCCGCATCGCGGGCATCCTCTCACACGTGCCGCAGGAGATGGACGTGAGGAGTCACGTGCGCACCATCGTTCGGCGCACCGCCGCGCCCCCTGGCAGCAAGCTCGCGCGCATCAAGTCCATCAGCCACAGCACCAGCGGCGGCTCCAACCTGGAGTGATGCCTGGGCATCAGCTGATGATGCTGACTCCACCGGCACACCCACTACACCACTCCCCCGCCTGCAGCCCGCTGTCCCCCGGTTCTCCTACCTTCCTCCACAGACAACACACGTCGCAACAAGACCTCAACCGAGGTTCCGCGTGCTTACCCACTGTTGTGGGTGCACGACATTCATCGTCGCACGGGCGAATGCATCCAGATGCATCGTGCGGGTCAATGCCTCTGCTCACAGGCAGGTGGCGCTGGACCGCTTTGGTGCGTGCGGTTTCAGGCGTATGCATGCAGGAGGTGAATCGGTACCATGCCCTGGTAATGATGCCACAGAAGGGCAAGCGCTCCTTGATGCATCATACAACGCAACGGTGCGGATAGTAATGCATTCATGCCCACTTCATTAGCCTGCCTGCTGCACAAGCGATGATTGCAACCATTCGTGAGGTGCTGCGCAGATATTTCACTGCTAATGCATGCTAGCGGTACGCAAGTGGCATGTGCTGACAACGGTGGTGCACAACCCTGGTGTGGGTCAGTCATGCACAGTTGGTAGCTATTTGACGCTGATCGTTTGTGAGTTTGCATAGTCTTGGTGGTTGTTGACTGGCGGCAAAAGTATACACGTATAACTGGGGCGTTAATCATCGAGGTATCCAGGCAGGACTGTGCGGGGATCAAGCGGTGCTTAGGCATGTGATGAAAGACGCGCATGGCACGTAGAGTCAATGAATCAATCAATCATGACACGTTATGATGTTGTGTCCAATAGCTGGTGGAACCAAGAAGACTGGTGAAATGGTCGGGGGTGGGGGAAGGAGGTTTAATGAGGGAGAAAGCGTACAGGCGACCGCCCCTGGCACACCCGCCACTGTCTGTCCCGCTGAACCTCAGTGGGGACGGCAGGGACTGGGCCTTGCCTGAGGGGTATTGCGCTCCGAGGACCCAGGGTTGGGTTGCCCTAGACCGCAAGGGAATCCACCCTCATCTCGGCCTGGGAGGCAGCAACGCGTGCGCCTTTACTACCACTATCCTGTTGGCATAGCCTTTACTTTGCAACCGAACTGTGATCCCTGCTGGCTTGTCAGGTGATCGCGGCAACCTTGACGCGTGATGATGATTGTGTCGATCTGGCGTCCAGCACAACACCCTAGGCCATGCTTGGGGGAGCTCGATGCCACACGCATGCAGCCGCACCTTCAGATGCGCCCTCCATGCGCGGGCATGCCCCTCAAGCATGCTTCACTGACACATGCTGATTGCTGACATGGCGCTCGCGCCCTTGTGCCCCAACATGATTTGGTCAGGACGGGGCTGACCCGTGGGATGACGTGGGCGTGGCTGAATTACGTTGGCGCACGCACGTGGGGTCAGCTGTTGCGAGATACCTGCACCGCCCGTGCCTGCTTTGATGCAACACCATTGCTTGGCATGTAGGGTCGGTATATCTCAGACGGCGGTTTCTTTGGAGGCTCGTTTGGGCACCTAGGTATTGGCGTTGCTGGTATTGGCCTCGTCCAGGGCTTCAATGATTTCCCTGCTGGTGCCTGTCAGGCAGTACTTCTGCGGAGTGCATCGTTGTGATCTCTATCCTGTTACCACCTTGATAATTCACTTGTTCTCGCGCTGTCTTCATGAACTGCCTTCATGCACTGTCTCCATCACTTGCGCCTCCTGCTTGCTTGCGTTAGTTTGGACGACCATCGCATCCCCTCACACCTCTTTCCCCACACGTTCATCACGCCGCAGCGTCCTTTGATACCATGTACGTCGCTGCATGTGCCTGGCTGGGCCGCCGCTGTGTGTAGCCGTCGGTTCCGGCGCGACACGCAGCTTTGACGTTGTTTGCGTGGACCGTGCACGGTCCCAGTTCATCCAGTCTGCACTGTTCAGGCACTGTGGCGCTCTGCAGTGCAGCAATAAGGCAGCACCGCTCTTGCCTTTGCGGCGGATCGCATCGTCCCCCTGTCCTTGATGCTGCTGCTCCTTTGACTCCGCTCGCTTACGTCAGTGTGCTCGTGCTCCAATTGGCGCAAGCGCACCACCCCCAATAAACCTCACACAATGGCAGGGTGTAACAAATTAGCATCTTTCGTGCTGACCGCCTGGTCCTGCTGCATGTGATGCCTGTGTACAACCCGCCCACGCACAACTTGCGCGATTCCTGCTCACGCGAAGGACCATTCCTCCATTCACCTCACCAAGTTGAGGCTGTGCGATGCTTACGCCTCCCTGCGTCCTTGGTGTTCGACCAATCTGCTATGTTCGAGGCTGTTGCCTCTGTTGACTGTTCAGTGTGTGGGACATGTCACGTTCGTGTACGGTACGTGTGGCATAGCCACCACCCACCTGCCGCGCTTGCGCATGCTTCCAGCACGATCAGGGGCAACATGTTGTGGACCTGCTCCGTGTGTTGGCAATACGTGGTGCTGGTGGGTGGCGTGCGGTGCTGCATAATACTGTACACAAGCATGTTGTATGTATGATTCATTCTGGCGCCGAGGCTGGAGCCTGACACGCTGCGCAAAGTTCACGCACTGGTGTATGGCACTCCCTCCGGTCCTGCTGCTCAGCTGGTGAGCCACACCGCATCATCTCCGCATGGGCTCTCTTGGAAGCTACTGGGTAGCTGCATGAGGGCGCCTCACATCCGTCCATCCGCCTGTACACCTGTGCTTCCTGGGTGCTGCCGCTTTTGGCATGCCACCTCCATTGTCGCTAAAATACCCCTGTCACACTCCTGATGCTCTCCCGATCAGATGCACGTACGATGCTATGCTGCAACACCGCTCGTGTGTGCTACAGCCTTGCTCGATGCCCCGTCTGCGTCGTCATGATGTAGGCCAATGCATGAGAGGTTGAGCTGTGCTCACCATTGCGGTGGTGAGCGCATTTCTGACCGCTTGCAAGCACGGTTACCGGGCCTGCGTTGTCTCACGCTGTGCACCTGCACTACTCTCATCCGGCAGTGTTTTCCTCATCTTTCCGGGCCGTCCATAAGCCTGCTGTGTACATGGCACGTCACGTGCATGTGCACTGGCGTCAACCTTGATCACTATTATCTGCATCCTATGGCTTGCCTTCAGGCCGTGTGTGTGACCGTCGTCCTGAACTGTGCCTCACACACTGCGTGACGCATCCCTGCGCAACGCGTATGTGAGTCCGCGGCTCAACGTGCAACGGCAGCTACACACGGCTGGCTGGTGGTCGCGTGGCTGCTTGCCTTTGCCGCAGCACAGGGATGCCAAACCCAACCCGATGTCCTCTGATTCATGCTCTGTCCGGTGACGGCGTGTTTGCAGGCTGTTCACAACTGGCATGCGAACATACCAACACCGTACATGAGGCCTGTTGCCCACCATAGCGATGGGGCTTTCCGCTGCTATGCTGTGCTGACTAAACAGCACAGCACAAGACCTCAATCCACACTTAATAAACCTCCACTTTAAGCTGATAATAAAGTCCACCCACCATACTAACAAATTTGCTTGTAATACCGGCCCAAACCTGTGTCCCATGCATCATGTGTTGCATTATTGCCGGTTACCCTGGTGCATAACGGGCACAGCGTGCCGCCCGTGCCTGCATGCAGCACGCACATCCAGCAGCCGCCTCGTGCCTTACCCACGTGCATCGGTCCTGCACACCGAAATGCGCGAGGGTAAGGCACGAGGCGGTACAGCGGCCACACGGGTGCATATGGGGGCTATGGTGGGTGGGGCAGCTCACACACCAGCTGCGCACACAGTCACACACATATGCACCCGGCTTGATGGGGCTTGGGGCAGCTCACCTAAGCAATCACTGAGCGTCACAGCCGAATGGCTGGTTGGGCTTTGGGCGGGGTCTACATGGGCTTTGAGGTGTCAACACGTGGGTTCAGTGAGGCTGGCTGCATACATGCCAGATGGCACGGCCATGTGGGTACGCTGGCATGCGAACCACACGCCCGGGTTCCCCAAGGCCAATGAACCTCTAGCGGGGGCGCAGGCGCAGGCGCATGGCTACAAGGGCGATTATGGAGCACTGCCCGTGTCCGCCCCAAGATAAAAGCGCGTCGTAATTGATGCATACTGGCTGTAGCTGGCCCAGAGAGCATTCGGTGTGGACCCACCCCGCACATGGTGGAAAGAACCGTGACGAGCCTTGCAGCGCAGTTGTGTTCTGCAGGCGATCATCAGCCTTGCTGGCAAACATTGGATAGGTGGCACTGCTGATACGAACAAGGAACTGCACATGCCCGCATGCCGGCGGGCCCACATCAATTCTCCTGCTCGTGTGCTGGAACGAGCCCTTGCAGGCATCGCAATCAGCCTTGAGCTGGCCATGTGTCATCATGCCCCTGCCTCTGTTTCTGTCAGTTCATTGTGGCGGGATTGGTAGCAGCCTGCTCGGCAGACCGCATGCTCCAGGCCTGCAGCCTGCAGCTGCCACAACCACCAGGGCCGGAATTCCGGCCCCCGCGGAATTCCCCAGCTGATGTTTTGTTTCCCCTTGCTTCCAGCACATCCCCCAATTCGGCAAGTTCAGTTAACCCAGCTTCATATCGAACAGCTCAAACTTGTCCGCTTTCTGCCGCTTTCTGCCCTCTCACTCCTCCAGTTGCTCTTGATATAACTTGCACGAGAGACCATACCTATCATGGACTCAGAAGAGGCGTGTCAGAACTTCAGAGACTTCGCAGCTTCTTTTGAGAATGAACTTATCACGGGCTTGATGTTCCGTGGAGGTGCACCGGGGTTCTGTTCCCATTCGGCGCTCGGCAGCCCGCGGACAATTGTCAACCTCCGCTTCGAGCCCGACGAGCAGCGCCTCGCTGGTGTGAACTACCTGCATTTTCCCATAGAGAACCGCATCGAGAAGTATGACACGAGCGACGCGACTGTCAGGGACTGGCTTGTCGCCATCCTCTCCGCCCTCGCCACCGCCGAGGCACCCATCTTCCTCCACTGCCGTGCGGGGAGAGATCGTACTGGCCTCGTGGTTTTTGTCCTCCTCCGCCTGCTTCTCGGCCGAGAGAGGGACGATGACCTCATCCGGGACTTCCTCTCCGTCCCAGACGCGGACGCCGACAACATCAAGCTCACAATTCGCGGGTTTGATGAGCACAAAATCAAGATGGACGACTGGGTCAAGAGAAAGAAGGTCCCGGTCGAGGCGCTGAAGAAGAGGTTCTTGAAGTGACTGGAATGTTTTAATTGAACCAGCAGCGTGCAGTCAGCGCGCGTATGCTGTCGCCGCCACCGAAGAGCCTGCCCTTGACCTTGCGAAATTGGATGAGCTCCCGTGTTCCTTTGCAGAGGCACTGGTCGTTGAGCCAGGACAAACCCGCTTTACGACGCACCGTGACCGGTCCTCCAGTCGACAGTACCGCATTGATGACAATAGGTCAGCGTTCGTCTTGCTTTACCCTTTCTCTTGGTATTCCTAGAACCCAGCTATGTCTGCAGGAACACAACCATGTATGCTTATGGAGCTTCTATGTTTTTATCAGGTGGGAAACGACAGCTTGGGCGTCGGCATTATCGGCATCATTGGCGTGCCACTGTGCCAGACAACGTGCATGTGCACTACTTTATGGCCCGGCTGCATATTTCTCTTGTATCACTGTCAGCTTTCCCAGTTTTGCCACCTGTCCAATGCAACTCCATGGCCCCACGGACATTTCTCAGGGCTATCAGGGCACACCACAGCCCCCGTGTGCATGAGCGGCAAAGTGCATGCCACGTTTTCACTGCAGCGGGACCCTGTACCTGACCCCATGCGCATTGGGTTGCAGACATGGACACGTAACTGAAGTAACATGTAACATGGTTCTGGGCACAAGTAGCGCAAATGCTGTGCGTGAGGCTGCAACGATGGGCTTGATGTTATTGGTATGCCCTAGAGTTTGATTGGGGTTTAGGGGTTTCCGGCTTGGCTCAGTGATTCCGAATGCAGGGATCCCGGGCAGGGTGGGGTTCTGGTGTGTTGAAATTACACACACACGCCTAAGACAGCATGCAGCCGCTGCCGGCACTTGAGTGTGTGCGCAGGAGTGCGTGCGGTCTGCCTCGACTCCCGAGCAGTCCTTCCTATGCATCCGTTCATTCATTTCTTCATTTAATCGTTTGGGAGTTGTGACTGACAAAAACATTCGTCCCGCCTGCTCTCACCACTAATGCGTAACCTAAGTTCCGTTCCTGTTGCGATTGGGCCGGCTGCTCTGCTCCTGTACCTGCCACGGCATTGCCACATAGGCGATGTGATACCATGCATGGTGCGAGCGCCGCGCCTTGATACTTGCTGTGCCTGCTATGGCGCGCAGGTCAACTGCCTGCAATTCACTTGCTTGCTGCTGCTGCTGTGCTGCTGCTGCTTCGGTGTGCATGACCGTGCGCTGTGCTGTACGTTGTCCCGGCCTGCCTGCAGCGAAACCACCAGGGACTCACTGCCTCACCTTGCCATCCGCCCCGATCCTCCCTTACCTATCTCATGCGTGATTCGGCTTTGCTGAATCTCTCTCGAGGGCCGCCCTGGGCCTTTGGCTGTCTGGCCGAGTGTAAAGAACAACAGCTTTGTGGCCCTACGGGAATTGAACTGCCCATGCCCCACCCCAGATGGGACCAGGAGACCAGTAACAGCTCACCAACCAAGGCATGGAGAGAGCCTGCTGGCCACAGGAGCTCAGTGCGGATGGAGCAGCAGAACTATGCGGGGTTGTGTGACACCGGCCGTTGATGTAGTTAGCAACCATGTACCCATCTGGGCGGTTCAACATCCTCTGCATGGCATTATCAGCGACTGACGCGGCTGTCTGAGAGATTTGACTGTGCACCTGCATGCAGTGCGTGTGTGTGGCATCATCACGCTCGTTTATGCGATACCGGTGTAATCATACCTGATTGGCACCTTGCCTTGCAGTGATATTTCTTCATTGCCCTCTTGCGCTCCTACCTCTCTTCCCTCATCGCACCGCCACCACCACCAGGTGTGTGATGAGGGGCACCGCCTCAGCACGGTCAACGGCCACCAGACCATGGACGAACTGATGGGAACCGGTAGAACCGGCTGCCGCAGGCACACGCTGCTCACCGGCACACCGCTGGAGAACAAGCTGCAGGTGAACCTTGGAAGGGCCTGACAAGAGGTCAGGACTCAGGAGTGACGGGTGTGATGTGCTGACTGGGCGCCTCACATGGCACCACTGGTTCACTCTTGGTTTACGGCCATGTTGTTTGGTGCGGTTGCCTCCTGAAGCAGGGGATACGCGGTAAGCCTGGTTCATGCATGTACCATGCAGTCCAAGATGCAATCCCTGGCATGCTCTCACGCTCAGCCCCAAAGAGAGTACCACCTGCATATCGCAGTACAATCCGCATGCACTAACTCCCACCCAAGATTCTGTTAAGCACGCAATGCAGTGCCATGATGGCCATGTGCATTGCGATTTCCGCCATTTGACGGGAATGCCTGCAGGACTTTTACATGCTGCTTAATCAGGCCACCCATGTGTGCAAGTTCAATGGTGCCCCGCAACAGCATGCCTAAAATAGGCCGCATAGGCGTGTGCGTGCGGCGCGCCACCATGCGCGCAAAATATGCAAGTGGGGTGGCGCCCTCACCAGCGCTGCTGATGCAACCAGGTCCAGCGCATGATACTGTTATGCCTTAGAACCACACCTGCGTGCATGGATTGAAAGGTGCCTTGCGACAGCATGCCTGAATGGGGCCGCGTTCATCGACGTGTCTGACTAGGCATGCGCTCTCAAAAGCTGCGTGGCAAGAGCCCGGCAAGATGCCCGAATAGCCTGAAGCATTTCCAGCGTCAGGACAGTTGGCACTCATGTAGTCATGTGGCAGGGCTAGCACGACGTGTGGTCTGCATGACCCCTGGAACAGTTAGAACAGTGAACCACCACGTACCGCAACGCCATGCACCAAGCCGTAGGCAAGTAGGCCGGCAGGTGCGCATGGTGTACATGCCAGGGTCGGGCTTGCCAGGTTGTCATTCATGCACGTACAAGGTTAGGAGTATGGTCACATGGTTAACTGTTACACGCAGTATTGCATGCGTCCATGCACTCCAGGTGCAGTCCATAGGTTTAGGAATGCGTGTGGCCAAGTTGTAGCGGTGTTGTGACTTTAGTTGGGAAATCATATGACTCAACTGGGCCTCGACACACACGCACAAACACTCAGGAATGCGAAGGTGTGTGCAGCGTGTGTCGTGCTTGCAAGCGTCAGGATGCTTGCAGGAGTGATGGCAGGGAGCCGGACGAGTGCGCTGTACCACGCCCCCCTTTGCCGTGATTCCGCTGGGAACGATATACCATGCCGCACGAGATGCAAGCACTAGTCATTGCCTGGGGATAGCCGGATTCGCTTTGGATGTGGAACGTGCAGTACATACGAGCACCGCCCCTTCACCTTCCAGCCCTACACCGTTCCGTGAGCGCCCTCCCTATCACTTGCAGTGCAAGCACGTATGTAGTGCAAAGCCCACGCCTATATGTATTTTTAGCAGCGATACCTAGTGGGAGACTGTTTATCCTCCATGTGCACCTTGTCAGACCCTTGTGGGCATCTTTAAACCACGCTGCCTTTCCGACCCAACCAAATAACCCACGTGTGGTGACTCGATGTGCTAGAGGGCCTTCAGCCTAAACGACTTGAGTCAAAGCGTGTGCTTTGGTCGCCCAGCATACACTGGCAAGCCCACAGCAGGCAGGAGCTTGCTGGCCCGACTGCAGCCAGTCATGGGTGCCAGAGACAACGACGCCGCCTCTGAAAAGAGCGATGGCGCAAGCGAGGCCTCAGGGAGTCAGATGAGCCAAGCGGTGGCCCTTGAGAAGCGCAGGTAAGCCAAAGATGCATCGGAAATGGGTGACAGGGATGGTTTCGCTGGTTTCACTGCTTGGTGTGGCAAGCTTATGCACAATACCAAATGTGGCACAGCCGTTCACGTCAGCTATGCTGAGGTGTGGGAAATGCTGGGTAGTAGGCTGTCAAATTGCTCAAGGCTGCCCAGGTGCATGGCTCGTGAACAGCCAGGCTCCAGCGTGAACCAAAATTCCAGGAAATGGATAGCACATTGCAGTCTATGCATAACTCTGAACGGTATGTCAGGTGTCTCCTTGACGTTGTGAGGGCACTAAGTTTTCCCGCACCATCCCTTTCACAGTGAACTGCGCCCGACCCGAAGCGCGAAATGAATGGAAGCAGTTACCTGACACACAGTACATACCTTCACATGCAAATATGTCACATACCGTGTTGCTGAATCTGCGCTTGGGTGCACGTTCGCCAGTTGTTCGGATAGTTCGAGTAGTGTGACGAGTAAACGCGTTGCTAGGAAAGCCCAGCCTGGCCAGGCTGACACCAGCATAATGCAGCATAATAGTGGCTCATATGCGCAGACAAGCATGCACCATATTTATCCAGCTGTGTCATGTCATGTGTTGCAGGTCGGCTCGCGACGATGGTGAGGAGGATTTACTCGAGCAAAAACGTTCTCTTCAAGATGGAGTGTTCACGTGCATGTACACGCTTACAAAGCAGAAAGCCATGTCCAACTGGAAGTTTGCGGCCATCAAGATATTGCTCGAGGGCTTGATGTCATTCCTGGTGAGTTAGCTCGGAACGGTTTCGATGAGGGGGCGTCGGTGTGCCGTACAGTCCGGTGTACAGTCCCTGAACGCCAAAACAGTGTTCTATTCCACAGTGTGTTACCATCAAGTGCACTCAGTGGAACAGTTGCTCAGTTTTTCGGGTGTCAGTTTTGCAATGACGAGGCGGACGGTGTGGATAGTGTGGATGTAGTGGAAGCTCCATGAACGTGTGGGCCTGTACCACGCCTGAATTGCAGGTGATTTTCAACCCAGCCGAGTCCGCTTTCAAGATAAATACGAGCGCATGGTAAGCCGAGGTCCTTTGCGGTCCGCCCCCTGAACGTGGCAGTGCATGTCAAAGAGACAGTGTGAGATAAGCGATGTTGCAACAGTGGATACCACTTTGTGGTATTCCTTGGGCTGAGGTCGTTGATCAGGCCACACGCTTGCGCCGCACTGCACGGCTATCAGGTACTGTAGGTGGCTGATAATTGGCGACAGATAAGGGAGCCACTCCTCACTGTGCTACGGCGTACGGTAACTGTGTGTCTGTGCAGGATATGGACTGTGGTGCGCTGGGCCCTATGGCGCAGCCCCATCATGCGCCTCTACGTGAGTGCACCGCAGCGCGCCCTGCGTGCAGTATGCGTGTAACTTGTGTTGGGATTACTTGGCAAAAGTGCCACTCCGGCCTTACCGACTGCTGCACTCGCACAAATTGGAGTGGGTAGGGTGAGTGTATAACCCGCACAGTCACACTGGGGTATGCTGTGTATGCAGCCCTGTGGCTGTGCAGTGCAGTACGGCCAAGGTAAGCATGCATGTGCTTTCCCTGTTGCATCCTGTCCTTGGTTGCGGGCTGCCCATCCAGCGGTGCCATGCACCCATTGCATGCGTTGTACCAGGTGTGCTGGCCACACATGCAAGTCGCTCATCAACTGAATGTGGCGTGGGTGTCCCTGCCGCTTTGGGGTACTTTCCGTGTTGTGTTGTCCACAGGGCTACAGCACCTACATTACGGTGCTTTACGTGATGGTCGGCATCACCTTCCTGTGTGTGATGGCGCTGGCGTGGCTGACGCTAGCCATGCGCAAGGCGGTAAGCGCGCTGACGTTTGAGGTTCACCTGCACCCCCTGCACACGCGGTGCCTTGGGGGATGCAGTCCTGGACCCCGTCCGTGCCGGGCTGCTGCTGCCTATAACGTAACTGGGGAAGCGCTTCGTGCGGACTTATGCCGCTTGATCTGCTAGCAAGCATGTGCGCGGTTGGCTCGGCGTATGACGACCTGGACGGCAATCCTGCTGCTGGTCGATCAGGCCAGGCATGCTCGGCCCCCAGAGGGGTTGCTTCAGAGCGTCCATTCCCACGCGCATGGATGGAGCTTGATGCACAATGTACGTGTGTGACGCATGCAGGAGCAATCCAAGGCGCTCAAGCGCTTTGCGCTGGTGCTGCACGTGGCCTTTGACGTTATCTTCTCCATCTGCTACCTGGCCTTCTTCGACTACTTTGTGTTCACTGCCGACTGCAACTTTGGGAAGACCAACATGCACCACTACTTCAAGGATGTCCGTAAGTCAATCAAGCTTACTGTTGCCAACAGTGTTGGGCTTGGCTGCATGCAGGTTGCATGGATGCATGTGTGAGGCCAGTGGGCGTCCGGCGGGCTGTTCAGCGGCGTTGCAGTGTTGGGTGTACGGGGCGTGTCAGCCATGTTAGCTGTGTTGCGCTTGGCGAGCGGTCTGGCTCGTGAATGGGTTTGGGACCATGGCTGCAGGCGGCAGGTGGCCGCATGTGCGATGCACTTATCACGTCCTCCGTGCTTCACTATCTACAATGCCGTGCTGCCATACCCATCTCCTGTCAGTCCTGTACATCTGGCTTTGCCACCTCATGCCTGCGTGTGTGCAGACTGCCTTGCGATGCCTCACCTGATCCACATGGCGGTCGCGTGCGTGACGGCGATCGTGTTCTTCTGCGTCACAGCCCTGCTGGTGAGTGAGTGACCAGTGACCAGTGACGGCCAGGCGGCGCAATGCAGCCAGCAGGGCACGCAGCCTGAGCACTGCTTTACGTGCCAGTGAAAATCTGGTGTGCAGAGTTGAGCTGCAGGGGTAAGCAGTCGTGGGCAGCATAGCAGGTTCCACACATAAATGCATGCGGATGTGCGACCCTGCAGCACGGATGCTCTGACCTTCATTCCTGGCTGCCTGCCAGGAGCACAATCCTGAGTGAGGGCAAACTTGAGTGCCGTAAGAGGCAGCCGCACCCTTCGCTCCGCTGATGTTGCCTAATCGTGCTCGCATGCCTGTGCTGTCCCTGCGCGCAGATGGTCGCGAGCTGCGACCTCAACCCGGTGTCCACGGGCTACATGGCGTCCCCGGCGGCCTACACACGCCTCAAGATCCTGTGCTGCAAGGCCGTGTTTGTCATCGCCGCGGACTGCCTGTCTGAGCTGCATAAGTTCCAGGCGCTCCTCATCCTGGCCTGCGTGACGCTCATCCTGTGGTGGAACCTGTCCGCGGTACGCACTTGACTGGCCTTGGCTGGTCGCTGCGCATCGCTAGTAGCCCTGCACACCCGGCGCTCCCTGCGCTCCCTGCGCTCCCTGTACGCCAAAAGTCAACCTGTGCATACTTGTTATTAATGTCACTGCATATGCAATTGATCACCGTTGCGATCAATTGCGTATGCTGGGGAGAACACTAGGAACACTTCTGTGCGCATGATGCTGGCGCTGCAGAAACCATTTTACCGGCGAGCGATCTGCAACATCTGGATTGGCGAATGGGCGGGCGTGTGGTACACGGCAATCATCCTCGTCGCGTCCACCTACACGCGTGGCCGAAACACGGAGCGCCAATTCACATTGGTCAGTGGTCCTGAGCAGTGTGTTGGGAGGCGGAGTGGGGCGTGCTGTATGTAAAAATGCGGTGATGGTGGGATTACAAGCCGAGCGTGGCGGGTAAGGGGGCGTGTGTGTTTGCAATGGGACGAGGGTGGGTTGTGGTTGGGGGATGCAGGTTGCGCATGGCTCAGTGCGGTGCGTGGGGTGCAACAGGCGCTGCGCCGAGGGGTGTGGTGGGGGGAAAGCAACAGGCTGGCAAATTCCATGCATACCTGAGGATGCGATGCGGTGCATGTACGGTGTTCCTCCATGCAGTATGTTCTGTACGGCATTTTCCCGATGATGCTGGGAGGCGCGCTGGTGTCCTTCCTATACGGCTGGTGGCACCGGCGCCCCACCCACAAGTTCCAGGCGGTGCTGGACAAGGGCACCGACCTCTCCACCATCAAGCTCGCTCGCATCTACAAGTTCAGGGATGTGGCGGAGGTGGAGTATCTGTCGCGCGTGATGCGCCATTGGGACCGCGACGGCAACATCGAGGAGCCGGCAGCAGCGCTTGGAGAGCTCATCATCAAGGTGCGGCACTAGCGGCATGCGACATGCCACGATGGCGGTAATGGCGGCAGGGCAGCCTGGCTGGACACTTGCAGGGGGAACTGCTCGGGCGTGTGTCTGTTTGTGTGCACACGCTTGAACAGCTCAATGTTGGTGGCTAAACGTACCTGTGAAAGTTATAACCAGTATGCCTCATGCCTTTTTGCGTCGCCCGCGGTCAGCCTGCATGCTGCTGATGTGGCACCCCTGAGATCCCACAATCTGTCGCACCAGGTGGACAGGCTTGTTGATTTCATTCGTTGCTGATGTGAACTGTGCACGTTGCTGTTTGCCTCGCAGTCGGGCAACGCAACCTTCCCCAACACACCGATGCTTCTGATCCTGTACGCCAACTTTGTGATGGAGGTGCGCAAGGACGGCCCAGCCAGCCGCACGCAGCTGCAGATCGCGTCCAAGCACAGCCCCACGCTGGTGGAGCGCTACCAGATCTTCTGCACCATTGAGAACAGCAAGGCGCTGAGGGACACGCAGGACGGAGGCATGGACCTGCAGGCCTACGTAGAGTTCAAGAGGAACTACAGGTGCGTATACCGACACGCCGCCGCAGCGACAGGACTGATGTAGCATGCTGGACGGCTTGAATGGGTCAGTTGGTAGGTGGCGATGGTTTCCGCAATCCTAGGCACGATCTCGCTCCTAAACCGGTTCCCTACCCGCAGCCAAATCGGCTGCAGCGACGCCCACATGCCCAACACCTCACATTAACCACATCCACCCCATGCGGCTTCATGACCACTGCCCTCATCCATGAATGGCCTGATCGGCCAAGTGATTGTCAACTCAATCAATCATTAACCCCATCCACATCTCTGTTCCTCGCTTGGCCCTGCTTCCGTGCCTCTACCCCTTTGCAGGGCAGTGCTGCATATGCACCGCGAAGCGCTGTTCGTGCAGAACGACCTGTATGCACAGTTCATACGTAACAAGGTAAAGGTGGCCGACATTGACAAGGCGGTCATGAAGCTGCAGGAAGCCACCGACAGGGCACATCAGGTGTACAAAAGGTGAGAGGTGTTGTGGGGTGGGAAGGAACATGGTTGCTTGCGCATGGTGTGTGTGTGGAACGGAATGGGAGCTTAACTGTGGTTGTTTTGCACGGAACGCATGGCATAAGCCGTTCTGGTTGGGTCTTGCACATGACAAGGTGGCCCACCCAAGCAGGCAGAGCAGTGCCTGGCGCTTCCATATTTCAATCACATGAGGCAAGCCTAACTGCCTGCATCGTCCTGGCATCTTGCATGTGCAAACCCTGTGTGCCTGTCTGCACCTGGGCACGGCTGTTTGTACGCAGGGTGCTTGAGCGCTACCCAACCAATGGCAAGCTGCTCAAGTGCTACGGCAAGTTCCTGGAAGACGTGCGCAACGACCCTACCGCTGCCGCAAAGTGAGCATGGCAGTGGGGCATGAGTCATCGGAGGAGTCACGCTCAGGATTGTTGAGTGGCTCTAGGAAGTTGAGCTGGGAAATAGTTGAATAGGGTGTTTGGAGCAGGTTAAACATTGACAGGCCGGGGGGCAATACGGTAGTAGCGTGCACGTGTGATGAATGCTTTAAAGTCCTCTGAGACAGCAGGCACTGGCTGTTGTGTGAACAGCAATGCACTGGCTTACCATGTTCCCATCGTTCCCGGTGCCTTGCGCCTGGCCTTTGCACCACCGTGAATGGTGAGTAGTTGAACTCAACAGCAGTGCACTGTGACCTCACGTTTGTCCTGCATTTGTCCTCGCAGGGCTTACACTGAGGCCGCTCGCAACGGCAGTGCAGATCTCATGCAGGCCATGAACATCACCATCTCCCCCGACAAGCCGGATTTCCTGACCTCCATGGATCTTGATGATGATGCTGTGGTGATAGTGAACTCGGAGGGCAGCATCATGCTAGTCAATCAGGCCATGACCAGCCTCTTTGGCTACACCAAGAGCGAGTTTGAGGGCGCAAACGTCAGCATGTGCATGCCGCAGCCGTTCTGCACGCGCCACATGAGCTACATGCAGCGCTACACGTCCACGGGCGTACCGCACATCCTGGACACAGTCTGCGAGATGGTGGCCCTTCACAAGGTGCGTACACGGCTGATAAACCAGTGGCTGTGTGCATGCTGGCCGGGTGGGAGTGTCTGCGTTTCGCTGTGACCTCGCTGCCCGAGCACTCTGTAATGCACTACTACCCTCTGTATATGATTTTGGCGGTGAACAACTTATCTCCATGCATCGTCCTGTGCGTGCAGGAGCGCTACGTGTTCCCTGTGAAGCTGTGCGTGACCAAGCTCAGCGGTGTGGGCGCCGACTGTGTCTTCCTGGGCATCTTCCGGCCGGTCATGCCCAACATGTTCAACGTGCGCGTGTGGATGGCGCCGGGGGGCCAGGTGCGCCCTCGCTGGCCGCACAGACACGTTACATGCTGACAGCCTGCGTGCTGGAAAGTGTTCCACTGCTTCCCCGCTCGTGACCTCTGCAACCAGCAATGTGGCTAGCGCGCACAGGTAGCGGCCTGACCGAGCGTCCATTGGTGGCTGTACACCTTCCTGTAGATCCTGTGTGCCGACGCGACGTTCTCCAGCCTGTGCGGCAAGCCGACCGACCGCCTGGTGGGCCAGGCGTTTGGCGACCTCGTTGAGGACGTGGACGCCTTCAAGGCCGCGCTAGAGAGGTATGCAGTGCAGGGTTGTACAACCAATTGCGGCCGCTGGATGCGGCATGCAATGCTTTGGAATTTTGGTCAAGGGATGAAGGGGAAGCTGAGGTCAGTCAGGCAGCTCGCTCGCCTTGCTGATGTGTGAAACGTTGACACGCAAGCAACGCGCTCACGCCTCTTATGCCTTACTTGCATGCCTCTGTGCGCATGCACAGGTGCAAGGCCGCAGACGCGACCGAGCTGGAGCAAGTGGGGCAATTGTTCAACACCTGCTTCAAGCACAAGTGGCTCGCCCCTGTGCCTGCAGAGGTGATCGTCAAGATGGGAGGTGAGCACGCAAGACTCTACAAGCAGCACACCGGCGCAGCCCTGCCTGCGTGTCTGACCCACTCGGGCTGACACTCGGCCAAAGCCACGCAGAATCACCACTAAGACTCGGTTGCGTTTTGTGGGTAATGAACTAATGACAGCTGGTGCTGCTTTACGACACGTTATCGCATGCATTCACAGGCTCGGACGGGCAGCGCATCTTTGTGATGAACATCCGGCGCACGGATGGTCTCGAAGGCACCAGCATGGTGGTGGATGCACGCGGCTCGCTGGTGTTTGCCACGCCGGACCTGGCTGCCCTGCTGGGCTACCCCCTCAAGACACTCACCAAGATGAAGCTGGAGCAGCTCATCCCAACGCCCTTTGCGCAAATGCACCGCAAGTGGATCAAGGTGCGTGGCAACTCGCTAGGAGTAAGGTTGGAGGTGGTGATGGCCTCTTGCGCTGCTTCTGTGCTGTTTGCCATGCTTACATACGCTTCCTGCCTGTGCATCTGCTGTCTCATTTGCGGACACAGGAGCCACCACAGGAGGCCTCAGCATGCAGCTGCCGTTCCGGCCAGGTGGTGAACCTGGTGGCTGAGAACGGCTCTCACGTGCCGGTGACGGTGCGCATCAAGCAGATGTACGATCAGCAGACGGGTTTGAGCACCCATGTGGTGGAGGTAGGTGTGCAGGATGGGTGGCAAACTGGTGACTTGTTGATGCCCCGCTTGCAGCTTCCTGTAGGAGCATACGCTGTGCACGTAGGCCCTGGAAGGATGCGCTTGCCATGAAGGGGCCCTTTTAATCCCTTGAAGCAAATGCACCTTCACACACTGTGTTGTGTACGACTGTACGGTTTGCAT
The DNA here is from genome assembly GCA_001662385.1 of Chlamydomonas asymmetrica. Taxonomy (NCBI): domain Eukaryota; kingdom Viridiplantae; phylum Chlorophyta; class Chlorophyceae; order Chlamydomonadales; family Chlamydomonadaceae; genus Chlamydomonas; species Chlamydomonas asymmetrica. Next base: position 104,986 of record BDDA01000182.1, on the reverse strand, counting down.
CTTGCACGTAGCCAGTGCACATGGCAGCGGCCTGGTGCGCTGCCTAGCTGTGTGAGACGCCATCAACTGCAGTCGACTGCACTGCTGCGCTGCTGCGCTGTTCACTACAGAAGTGGCCTGACGTACAGTATCACGTCAGGCCACTTCTGTAGTGAACAGCGGCGGACGCATCATTACAGTGCACAAAGCACAGCAACTGATGGCATGCATGCCTGTAGTGTCCCCCCCCCCCACCGTAACCTCCTTCCCCGACGACACACCATGCGTGTGATTGCAGGTCACCAAGGCCAGCGCTCAAGACGTCATCGATGACAAGTGCATTGAGCTGCAGGTCGATTTCAACACGGCTAAGGTACGCTCACGCCGCAATGCACAACGTTGGGTTGCTGTCCACGTATCGTTACGGAATGCCTTTACATGCAATCACGTATTCATAATCTGGGATCCGGCGCGTGAGCGAGAATTGAACGGGCCGTTGCGTGCAGTATGTCAGTGATTCGGTGGCCAAATTGCGCGTAATTTCATTGTTGTGCTCACCTCATCCTGGCGCCAACGCACGTACCACCGCAGATAAAGAAGGCAACACCCCAGATGTCGAACGTCTTTGGCTTCCCCACTCATACGCTGGTGGGCAGCTCGCTCTGCGACTGCATCGACGTGTTCAAGGACTGTGAGTGGTGGTGAAGGGATTATGATGACACTGCGCTGTATGTGATCCTTTTACTTGGCGTTCTGTGATGCCTCAACTCAGGTTGTAATCCTGCAAGCAGGCTCACACCGCTGCTTCCGCTGCTGTTGCGTCGAATGCGGGCAAATCCAAACCCATGTCACTTCTGACTGTGGCACTCTCACAGGGCGCACCATGAACGGCGAGAAGGACCTGCAGCTGCTGATGCTGGCGCTGCTGGACAAGGAGGCCGAGATGCCCGGCATGTCCTGGCGCGTGCACGTCAACGCGCCCACTGCTGCCGGCGGCGGCGGCGCTACCCTCCCCGCAGTCCCTGGCGCAAAGCCAACGGGCAAGGCAGGCGGCGTTGGCAAGCTGGCGTGTTTGCAGGTGAGCAACACAGCAGCACTGCCGGACGTTCCACACATTCCTGCGCTTACTCCATGCACAATTGCACAATAGAGTGTGGAAAGCAGTCCAGCGGGTGCCACAAACCGTAAGCAGCGCTCCCATGAGCATGATGACAGTGTAACACACATGTCCCTGAACCGCAATTCGGGGTTCGAACGACGTTTGTCGCTGGCCACCTACAGGCTGAGATGCACGACAGCTCAAGCCATGCTGGGGCAGCAGAGGCTGAGGAGAGCCACCAAGGCAGCACCATCCGAATCCTGCTGTGGCGCAGGGATCTCCTTACTGGCGTGATAGAAATCGATCAGGACCTGCAGATCCGCAAGGCCAACCCCATGGCAGGCCTGCTGGTGGGTATCCCAAGCTCTGCGCTGGCCAAGCAGCCACTCAGCAGGTGAGTGTGCGGCAGCTACTGTACCCAGGTTCTGTCTGCGGTTGGGAGCTGCTGCCTCCGACAGTTCCATATATACGCTGGCAGGATGCACCGCCGGCGATACTGGTGACATAAAAAGGATTAAGTGAAGAGTTTCAAACGAACACCCCCAGCCGCATGCTTGCCATTACAATATACCGTACTCCCGTACCATGCGTATACAGAGTGCCAATGCACAATGCACAATGCAGTCTGCGGGTGATGCAATCATCCTGATGCTGTCCATGCTGGCGGGCCCCCTCCGAAACTCCGGACACCCACTCATGCACCATGCAGGCTGCTGATCCTGCCCACCAATGTGGCCACCTGGGAGCAGCTGATCACCGTCAAGGACAAGGCGGGCCATCACAACGCTCACAAGGGCGCGCTCAAGGGCATGGCGACCTCCAAATCCGTGATCAGCGCCACCAAAGCCTTTGAGGGCCCCCACCCCGACGCCGGCACCATGCGCCTCATCCTGCAGGGTGTGCAGGATGTTGCCACTGGCAAGGTGCAGGTCATGCTGCACCCCGACACCACGTTCGCGGGCGCCAAGGCCAACATCTTCAAGGTGCTGGGCCTGGACAAGCACATGGGCAAGGGCAACGCGGGTGCCGAGGATGGCGGCGAGGGCCAGACGCGTCCATCGTCGCCAGGCGTTCAGGCAATCAAGGCGGATCCCGAGGTAGGCGGAAGTAATGATGGCGATGATCAAGCCACCAGCCCCGCAGGTGGCGATGGATCTACGCGGCGGCTGGAAGCTGGTCAGCCCTCCTCATCGCGTGCGCTGGCGGTCCGTGGTGAAGCAGCTGCAGCAGATGACGCGGATGGTGGGGAGCCAGATGCGATCCAGAAGAAGGGCCCGGGAAGCCATGATGAGGGTGCGGATGAGCCCGAGGGATCAACGGGTAGCAGGAGGAGCGGGGCTGGAAGGGCTGACGGCAGCAGCAGCAGCAGTGGCGACGAGGGAGGCGCGGGCGACGCAGATGCCGTTGCCGCCAAGCTGCACAAGAAGGCGCATAACCAGAGCGAGTTTGTGGCGCAGTGGGTGCGCACCATCTCCAAGCAGGTGCGACCGAGCGCTCTCTTGTCAATCATCATGTACAGGACATGTATGTACACCGTGGTTGTATGCATCCCCATTACCGGTATGAGGTGAATTTGGGCGCCCGCAGTCATTGAACAAATGCCCCTGGCATCTGTGCACCCACCATGCAGCTGGTTAGCACCCACACGGCCACGTGCATTGTGCAGGCCTAATTAGGCCAACAGCCAACATACACACACATGTACAAATCTGTCCATGCTGATCACTCTCGCAGGTCTCCGACAAGGGCACTGCAAGGGCCATGAAATCCGGCAGCCTGCGCCAGCGTCAGCAGTCGGCAATGCTTAGCGACTCGGCCCGCCCGTCCTTTGACACGGCGGAAAGCGCTGCTGCTGCCAAGGCCGCCTTCAACAAGCAGACCAGCGGGCTGGCACTGCACAAAGCCCTGTCTGCCATTGCAGAAGGTGGTGGCAAGGATCGTGATGGCGAGGCACTGGCGCTTGTGCCTGCCGTGTCGTCAGGTGGTAAGTGAGGGCACTGCCTGATGTTGCTTGCGTTAGACTGTTGGGTGGACTGCCCCCGAACGCCTCTGGGCACACTTGATACCTGACACCTACACCGGCTGAGCCCCTTCAGGCTCTGTAAGGGATCAATTGGCAGACATGCACTTGGCACCGTGCCGGCTAATGAGCGCTGATCACCTGCTGTGCGGCCTACAATCAAGTGCCCCAGGTTGCTCCACATGCCACTAAAGCTGCCTATACTGCCCAATGTAGCAAGCATGGTATAGTTATCTTGTTGCATCTGCCTTAGTTTCCAGGAGCTGTAATCTTGTTATGGTGCATGTGCTCTGAACCGTTGTGTTGTTGTTGTGAATTTTCAACCCACCAGACCTGGACTCCCCCAAGGCCAGCGGGGCGCCTGGTGCAGCACAACCCGCCGAAGCAGGCGAGGAGGGCGGCGAGGGCGACCCCAAGTGGGAGAAGGGCAGCGAGGGCGGCGCCTCCAGCGACAACGGCAGCCAGGCGGACGCAAGCAGCATCTCAGGTACGTGCGGTACTGCCTGCTGACATTAATGGAATGATGCTGCCATCTATAGGATGATTGGTGGTGTGTACTGCATTTGCCACCTGTCGGACACACACCAATCAGCATGCACTTCATGTGTAAATGTCTCACGTCTTGGCAGTTTGGCATTTTTCCGGCAGCCCCTGGCCGTCGGTGCGTGTGTGCCTCACTATCACCTCGCACGTGGCACAGACAATGACAACCCTTGCACTTGTCTCAAGTCCCTCTCCCTGTGGTAGAACTCAGCACGCAGGTTTTAGATACCACATTGTGCACAACCACCAGCAAAAGAACTAATAACAATGTGTTTGTTGATCACAACAGGGACGTCCGCATCGGAGGCTGCCAGCGAGGGCATGCAGGTGGACGCGCGCCGCAACCGGCTGCAGAAGCGCCTGATCAAGCTGCTGACGGGGCGCTTCTTCCTGGAGCCCCTTGAGAAGATGCGGGTGCACACGTACATACTGCTTGCGGTGATGCTCATCACGCACGCGGTCTGCTATGTGGTGATGACACGCCTGATCAGCCAGCAATACCAGTGAGTGTGGAGTGCGTGGTGCATGCATCATGCCGTGGGCGTTTGACTGCTCGGTTGAAACATGCTCGCACCTTGCCCCCATGTATAGACCTGATGAAGTGTATGTGTATCATCAGGCACAGCTATATGTGTGGCGGCAGTCTGTAGTACTGCAGCACGGGTTGTTGCCCACCTGACCACCGAAAGCCCACCCCATGCCATGTGCATTTGACGCAAGCTTGGTGCCACGCATCACATGTGGACCTTTTGATCATCAAACATGCGGCTGTGCAATAAACTTGGGCCTCTGGCTGGCTGGCAGAGCGCAGAGAACGATGAATGACCGCGCCCCTCCGCTGCCTGCCTGGCCGCAGGGACGTGTACATGGTGCAGCGCCAGGCACTGGCGGCGGATCGCACGCTGGTGCTGTCTGTGCGCGCAATGCAGGCGGGCTTCTGCCTGCGGCCCAACGTCACCAAGGAGGCGGTGTGCACGGGCGCCACCGCCGCGCTGTCCGTCAGCCGCATCAAGCCCGTGGTGGATGAGCTGGAGTCCTACCACCAGGTGGGGCTGGTGGGATGCAATCGTGTGCTACGCGTGTGATGATGCAATTGTGAAATGTGCATGTGCGTGTGCGTGTGTATGGTGCATTTGTGCATGCGTGGGTGGGGCGGGGTGGCAATCAAGGTGGGGGTGCGCCAAGGTCCAGCACATGCATGTGTCCTTGGCAGCATTGCCACCCACACGTGCATGGAACGTGCGGCTGTCATAGCTTTGCTGAATAATGCCACTCTAAGCAAACCATGCCCCACATTTGTATTGTCTTATCCATGTATGCACCCGGTTATCCGCAGGGTGTGTTCATGGGCACGGGAGCCACGCCCCGCTAACTGCCGGATTCCGCGCTGCGGGACATGTGGACGCGCCCTATGTACAGCTACACGGAGTTCGCCGACACCGCACCCCCCTACCACAATGTGAGGTGCTGGCGGCGGTGCTGCTGGCTTCGTGCTTGAGAGATAGTGCGCGTGCACTGGCAGTGCTTGGTTTGCCCATGGAACTGTGTTTGGAGCTTGCATCTTAGTGCAGCTGCGGCCTCTACAGTGAATGGCATATGTTATGTTATGTTACATCAGGAGCGTGTGAATGGCATAAGCATGCATGCACGCAGGACGCTGCTGCAGGTGTGCTTTGTCAGTATTTGTTTGTGGGATGTCAGGCACCTATGCCTGCCAGTGCTGCTTGATGGTGCAATACGGTAGCTCAATGTTTACCGGCCGCCCCATCCCTAATGCCTTCTAAATTTCGACTGACTATGCAGAACGTGACAGACGGCCTGTTTGTGATGGGCAGCCGCTACATCGCAGCGGTGCGCGAGCTCATCCACCTCATCCCGCAGATGCAGGAGGACATTGTGTTCCACCGCGTGTACAGATTTGTGGTGAACAACGGCATGTGGCCGGTGTTTGAGGCATACGCCTCATCCCTGGACCTGTCCGTCAAGTTCTCCTGGGACGCTTTGGAGAGCCTCAAACTATGTGAGCGGTGAAGCTGGATATGAGCACATGATTGCATGTCGATTGCTGCGGTTGTCCATTTCAGTGGCCGCATAGCTGAGATATGCTATGGAGCGGTGCGGCTGGTGCGGCCCAGAGGCTGAGTGTACCGGTGTGCTCATCTATCCAGCTTCCCTCGTCCAATGATGAGCAAGCAACATGACACATTAGCGTAATCTGTCACACTATTTGCACAATTCTGCGCCTGGATTGCATGGTGCAAATAGTGCGTGACTCCCCGGACTGCTGCCCCTGCTTTTCCCTTTCCCTGCCTCCCTCCCTCGCAGCACTGATCCTGCTGCTGGTGATTGAGGCGCTGGTGGTTCAGCTGGTGTGCACCATGTACGAGTGGCGGCTGGTGTACAAGGTGGAGGCGGCGCGTGTGGTCGGCATCCTCGCCATGCTGGGGCTGCCGGGGCCGGTGCTGCGCCAGATGTCTAACCGGGACACACGGGTAAGCGTCCCATACATCGCCTTCAATGCGAGCTGCGGTGCGGTGCATGCACGCACCTGGCAGCATCAATTGTGCAGCACATGGCATTACACATGCGCGCGCCCTTGAACGATGTTGTGCTGTTTCAGGGGATCTCCGACCGCTGCTGCCACGAGCAATTTGACGCTGCCGCTTGCATATTCCCACCGCCAGCGCATACCGGTGTTGTGTGCCATATCCGCCGTATGACCATTGACCACATCCATCCACTCATGAACCAATCAATGGCGTTGTGCATGCAGGTGCTGGATGAAAGCGATGAGGAGGAGGAGGCGGAAAACGAGGAGGATGCTGGCCAAACACGCGCAAAGGGCAAGGCCAAGAGCGCCGCGCTCAGTCAGGGCGGAAGTGTGGCAGGCCAGATCACCGATGCGGTCGCTTCCAAGGCCAAGAAACTGGATCAACAGGCCCGCGGTGTTGGTGTGGATGAGGATGAGGGCGCTGGTGATGTGACAGGCCTGCCGGATGCACACGCGGGTGGTGCTGTGATCGGTGGCACCTCGGTGAAGGCGCTGACAGCCGCCAACACGGGAAATGGCGGCAGGGAGCTGGTAGAGCACAAGAACACTGACTTGACCGAGAACAGCAACGACGATACGGTGAGTTTGGTGACAACTCTGATCAAACGTTCATGCACAGGCGCAGCCCACAATGCAAATAAATAAAGAATCAATGCATATACTGATATACTCCTCATCGTTCTGCGTGTTGTCGTGAGGCCCAGCTTCAGAGCTTGCGGAAGATGCTAGCCAAGGGTAGGGCCATACACATACCCAGCACCTACCCAAGCAGTGTTCAGCGCCAAAAACTCAAGAGAATCGTCATCCCTTACTGGACCTGCCTGGGCTTGGTTTTGCTTCTGCTCGTAAACTTTGAAACAGGGTGATCAGCATGGAGAGTTTGGCGGCCATGACCAGGACGCTTCAGGCAAGCAATCGCACCGCAGCCGCCACCACAAGCGCCACTGGCTGCCGCACAGCCACGGGGGCATGCACATCAACGGCAAGCAGCTGCTGCCCTCCTACTCCATGGTGCTGAAGTTCATGATCCCGTTCGCGGTATGGGAGCTGGCGCTGATCGTCATCTACGCCATCACGGTCATACGGCTGAAGGACATGCAGGGCCCGCTTGCGTCGCTCAACATGGCCACGCACGTCATCTACCGCTACAACCGCATTCGTGCGATTGCTATGCATGCGGTCGCCACGGTGAGAATGAGGGGGGTGGGTGTGTCTGTGTGGTCTGCGCGGTATGCTGCTCAGGTGTGACAGCAGTGCACCCGTACCCATATGTGCATGCATATGCGTGGCATTGCAACTCAATGCCTGCTTAGCAGACGCAAGTTGCTGAAGTTGCGCGGGCGGGCTATTTTCTTTCTGAATTCTTGTCATCACCTTGCCCTTGCTAGCTTCCCGTCTCGTCTGACACTGCTCCCGGCATTGACTCACTCAACCCCACCCAGAACCCTATTCACCCCATTGGTACAGAGTATGGGCGCACTCACTTATGCTCACCCGTGCATGTGACTATCATATGCAGTCACACCTACACGCATGACCTGCTCTACTGCCCGCTCACACACGCACCACCACACACCCCACACAACTTCATATGCACTGATGCAATCCATGAATGGCCAGATAGGCCAAGTGATGTAAGTCAACCTGCTCTACTGCTTGCCTTACCTGCGCCACATATGCAGGACAACATGGCGGAGCGTGCTGCGATTCAGCAGCAGCTGGGAGCTGAGGTGGTGAAGCTGGACAGCGAATACTCCGCCCTCATGTACGGCGGCGTGGCAATCACGCAAAAGGGACAGGTGAGGCTGCCCTTTGGCGCCCCCTCGCGCCCCCCTTGTTGCCCATCTAGCCCTGCCCCTGCCTCCCACGTCCATTGCACGGCTTCTGACTGACCATGGCCTGCAGGCGATGCGTACCTCCAAAGATTCTACCCAGATGACTGCTGCATGCTTGCTACTCAAGAATGCAAGATATAGAGCTGTCATTTGGTTCAGCTGGTCTGGCATGGTTGCTGGCATGAGCTGTGACGCAATGCCTGTACAATTGCATACGGCATGCGGCTTGGCAGATCGCACCTAGATTATCATCATCATCATCATGCGCAGTATGGAGTCTACTCTTGCTTACGGTTTTGTCCTCTGGTGTTCCAATTTTTGCTTGTTTGCGGCACACAGATGTTCCAGTACCCCGTGCCGGCCTCCACCTTTGCCTCCACGGAATTCTCCAACACGTTCTTCCGTACAGTCGGCTGCTCGCGATTCGATCAGTCCACTTGCCATGTGCCAGGCGATCCATGGTATGAGGTGAGTGGGTGGAGAGCTCAGCAGATGCCTTCCATCGGAGAAAGCACCGTACGTACATCGCGCTGCAACGTACGCTACTGGCACTTCATCATGCTGAATTGATGATGATGCATGCAGGTGACACACCACGGTCTCGATGCCATGATGCGGCGAATCATCTCCGAGATGACCCTGATGGCCAAGGACGACCCCGCGGATTGCGTGTACAACGGAACGCGCTATCTCGCGATGTACACCTTCGGGGTGTATGACCTGTACGAGGGCCTGCAGACCGCCGCGCAGCTCTTCGTGGACTACTCGGTGAACCGCTACCACGCCATCACCCAGCTGCACACGGTAAGCGAGGCAGCGCAGCTGCGTTCAGCATCTCGCGCACCACACTCCTTTGCGTGTTCGTTTCTGCGTATGGTGTGGCACGCGCGGGAAGCTCACATGCAGCTAGCATCTACAGCAAAGTGCTGGCCTCGGCTGAAAAACTCCAACGCAAATGCTGCATAACCTGAAATCCAGTCATGCAACGACAATGCCCCCACATGCATGGCAGTGCAGAAGTTAGGCACCCACTCGGCGCAGTGTGAGTTGCTTGAAGGCCAACGCAAGCTCATGCGGAGGCAAGTGTGCCATGCCCCTCCCTGCCTTTAGACCCCTTGTGTCGTCACCACCACTGTGTGTGCTCATGTATGTGCTGCAGATCCTGATGGTGGTGACAGTCCTGCTACTGCTGGCGTTCATCTTCTTCATGCTGAGGCCCTACCTGGCAGCCGTGCAAACGGAAGCGGGTCGCATGGCGGGCATCCTATCGCATGTCCCGCAGGAGATGGATGTGCAGGGCCATGTGCGGAGCGTGGTCAAGGGAAGGATCATGCAGCAGACCCGGGCGGGTGCAAAGGCGGCGCGGTCACGGTCTGCGAACCGCAGCCGCGTAGATGTTGCGGAGGGGAAGCCTGCCCCGTAAATCCCCTGCATCATACACCTCAGTGCTGAAATTGACCGCCCCCCCTGGCTCCATCAGCACTGTACGTGGGTTGGTGGATTTTGCATTTTTGCACTGCACGCCTGCAAAAATGCTTGCATGCTTCACTGGTGGTCCCAAGCGGCTGCAACGATAGCGCCAAGAAACACCATTGCAACAGGCCACGCGCTGAACGCAACATGCATGCACACTTCCACTGCATACTGCACTTGTGCAATGGCACGGTATTGCTTCCGTTATCTTCTGCCTCTCAGCTTCCTAACAATAATGCGGTTGCTCCGCTTTGTTGGGCTTTCGATGAACAATGAGCTGGCACTAGCTGGCACGCATCTAATTGATTCCAGCGCCTGCACCACGACGCAAGGGATGTGCTCCAATGCATGCGCACCCGGCCGCAGCAGCTGTACGCGCAGCATGGTACCAATAAACTAGACTGCTGGCGTGCAGCTGTCAGCGCTCTGGAAGGAGCATGCAGCACTTGCAGCATTGCATCCAATCCAGTACGTTCTGCTGGGGTAACCACTCATGGCTTGGGTTATGGCGCTGGGTGCACCTTGGCGCAAACGTTTGAACTTGTGGCGACGTTGTCCTTGCTCGTCTGCAACCTGGGCCACATGATTTTAGCACTCATACTACCCATACGGCCATAACGGCCACCACACAATAAGGACTGTCCAAACTGACAGGCTGACGTTTTCGTCCCACCTCTTGGGACCAAACGTCTGACATTATGCACTGTTGGGGACCGCAGCACACATTTAACTGTGAATATGTACACGACCCTGCCCCACAGACAAATCCACTGCACTGATGATAACTGCCGCAGAACTCAGCAGTGCGTTCATCGTGAGGTGCACAACTCCACACACGCACGTCTTCTGACATTCGCACGCCCTTCCACAATCCCTGATCCCTACCGTACCTGCCATGCGCAAGGCACCGCACCAGCACACCGCTGTTGCTGCTGTTTGCCTGACCGGCACAGCTGCCACTCCACCGCACTTGATTCCTGACGCCCGATTAAGCCTTTCACCCCTACCAACTGTATGTATCGTGTAATGCGATCTATGTTCCTGCTGACCACTAATTCTGCTTGCCCTTGTACGTGGCATAGCACCGTCTTAAGCCAATAATTGTACCCCACACGATTCTCACCTGGCACCTGAGTTGCTTTGGCTGTTGTCGGTACTGTTGCATGACAATTGCAATCGTGGATGTTCTGCAAAGCGTGCGTGCCTCCCATCTGGGCTCACTTCCTGTTGAAATGACATTCCACCACACCAGCAATGCTGCATTTTCAATAAGCTGTCACACAATAATGCTCAGGCACAATCTCGATTGACACTCCACCTCCAACGACACCCGTTACATTATATGGCTCTAGACGCGGGCTAATTGAGCTATCGCACACGCGCGTGTCCGCGCTCAATAAAGAGCTAGCTCATGTATGCTGGCATCATCAGGCAAAGCGACCTACTGTAGCTCACCAGTGCATGCCGGCTCTCAGTACTGGCATTGCTTGCGAAAGATGGCCGTCCGCATGCCACCCGCTCAACCCACCCTCACCTACCTCCTGCGTGTGCCACAGGCCACCCTGTAATACGTTTTAAGTTTGCCGAAGCTGCAAGAGGCTTGTACCATGGTTACAGCCAATGCTCTTGCGGTGGCCCTTGCTATGGCCCGTGCTATACCACACGTTGCAATGCAGTCACACAGTACCCACGCACACGCGTCGCTACCAGCGCTGCTGTACTCCCAGCAGGCCCCGGCAACATGCGTCGCTGATCACACCTCCATGATGCGGCTGAGCGCATACGTAAGGCATGCGTCCACCTCGTGCATGGAATGCCACACGTGCATGTCATGTTACATCAGGAGCGTGTTGGGCAAGCGGCCATGCTCTGCCCAGATGGGGACCAGGCAAGCAGAAGAGGTTGTGAATTCCAACCATGCAACCAGCATGCAATCAAGTCAGGCGCCGCCGGGCAGTGCACATTCCGCCTGGTAGGTGTGTGCGGGCTGGGGCGCATGAAACTGGTACGCATGCAAGATCCATGCCCGTGTTGTGTTGACCATCGCCACTACCAACACATGCAGGCGTGCAGAAACCGAGGCAGGCAGCGCGCGTCCAAGAGTGTCATGTACATGAGCTCAAGCGAGTCAAGTAGCGATTAGTGGGTAAACGTACTTAAGAGTCAGCGATTAGTGGGTAAACGTGCTTTTGAGTCAGGGAGGGCGCGTTCGTCGGGGCGTTGGTGAACAGGGCGTGTGCAGGTAAGGAACAGGCAGCCTGGCGGATGCTGCATGTGATTCAGTAGTATGCACTGTATACACTGTATCCAACAGCAGCCCCAAACACGGCATGATGGGGATCGCGCACGTGCGTTCTCACCACCTCATTGCTTTGGAACCAAACCAACAGGCAAGGACACTGCCAGCTAGCAGCTCTCAGATTAAACATGTCAGTTTGCATTTGCCAACACGCTCAGAGGGCGGTTAGGGCGCTCACACCACTCACTCTGCGCTTTATTGTGGGTCTCATGGTCCTATCAAGTGGTCCAAGACCATGCCACATTCATGGCAAGTGCAAACCTGGTGTACCTTAATCTCTCTCTCCAACTCAAACAGCAACCTAGCACTACTGCTAGCGCACGCCCCTGTGACGAACACGCACTCGCACTGCCACTGCCCACTGCAGCTGCCAAAGGCAGTGAAAGGCTACAATCGTTGATTAGCTTCGAGCCCCCATGATCGTGGTGTGTGTTGAGGGTTCCCCCATACGTTGTGGCTTTGTTTTATATGAGAGGCGAACCACGTTGCGAACATGCGCGCGGACGTCCATCTCGTTGGGCACGTGAGACAACAGCCCCGCTGCCCGCAGCGCCTCGGCTTGGACACGTGCAACGTATGGCTTCAGCATGAAGACGGAGAAGGTCACCAGCAAAAGCACGGTCACGACCATCAGGATCTGCAACGAAGGTAACGTGTTCAAACATCAAAACAATCTGTCAGTGATCCACACGGCTTGGAAGGGCGGCCAGGAGTCGGCGCTCACTGTATGTGAGGGTGTGTATGTACTGGGTTGTGGCATCCAGTTTTGCTCGAATGAACCAGCCGTGCCTGGGCCTCGAACGTGCATTGTGGGCGCTGGTTGTTTGCGGTGGCATGCAGCCATGCTGATATGCCTCTTCTCTCCATCATTGCTTTTGGCACGGGGTGTCATGTCAGTATGTGACACCTCTCCCGGCTATCCATCCAATCCAAGCACATACACGACAGCACACACATGTAAGCCACTGACACACATCGTAGCTTACCGTGTGCAAATCCATCATTGCCTTATATTTGCCAATGGAGTAATCCACGAAAAGCGTCGCGGCGGCTTGTAGGCCTTCGTACAAATCACGCACCCCCACGTTGTACATCGCCATGTATCGGGTGCCGTTGAACATGGCATCCCTTGGGTCGTCCTGGGACAACAACGTCATCTCGGCGATAACGCGCCTCATCATGGTGTCCAAGCCGTGATGCGTTGCCTAATAGGGCGGTAGACGATAAAGCAAAGGGCAGGGTGCAAACGTACAGTGACGCGGCGAACAAAGGGAACCACATGCATACATGCATGCATTGACATGCAAGGATGCCATGCGCATGCTACATGCGGTGTGCCAACAATGCCAACAAGCATGCATCTGCTGTGTCGTCGGACAACGGGGCGCCACACGAAGCCGATGACCAGCTAGTGTGCTTGTTAGCTTGCATCCAAGGTTTCTGACACCCATAACAAAGCCGCGCTAGCTGTGTTCATCGCAATATGGGGAGTTTGGAGCCACCAGACGGTAAATGCACACAATCTGGCAATTGCATGGTGAGT
>BDDA01000182.1:48833-70520 GCA_001662385.1 Chlamydomonas asymmetrica | reverse complement strand
CTCGGCGCCGTGGTATCCCCAGCGCACCTGACGCCGCATGGCTAACGTAAGCCACGCCAGACTCATAACGCAAATGTACACGATTGCCACTTGGATATAGAGCACCAGAATGTAGGTGCTGTATCCCTGCACGAAACGCAGGCAGAAGGCAGAAGCGCAAGTCCTGGCTCCGCAGCTGTCAATCTGGCGTGTGCGCTTGCGCAAGCAGCACAGATCGTTCCTGGGCATTACTGAAAGGTGAAGCGTCGCTAAGCCTGGCAGTATTGCACTCGGGTGACCTTGCACGGTCCCACGCCGAATGCCGATTTGTCATGCTGAGTTCACTTACATATAGGCGCATTATTGGTGACCTCCACAAGGCCCATCGTACAACCGTCCATATCCTACACCAACAACAGCGGTGTTGGTCAGTCCAGGGTTTTGCCAAACGTGCCGCGTGTAGCTAGTGCTTCACAACGTGAACACTGACCATGCGTTGGTGTTGATTTTGAAGGCCTGCTCAGCTGGATTGAAGAGAACCTGTATAGCCAGAAAGCCACAATTAGGTTTACCCGAGGTAGCTCGTCATGCCGGTCGGTGCACCTTGCAGCATAGCATTGGGGACCCCAGCACTCCAGTGTGAGCATCAGCTCCCGCATCTTACCAGAAAATTCATCAAGCCCTCGAGGATTATCTTGAGAACAGCGAACTTCCAGCTGGACATAGCTTTCTGTTTGGTGAGTGTGTACATGCAAGAGAACACGCCATCTTGAAGACTGCGTTTCTGCTCAAGCAGGTCCTCTTCACCGTCCTCACAAGCAGCCCTGCAATTTTAAACATCGCAAACTAACTTTGCATCACAAAACACATAGCATACAGCGTAAGTGGCCATGGTTCGGTAGTCCCCGATGGATGGGTGGAAGCTGCTGAATTTGCCCCGCGACCGAGGGTCATGCAGCGGCAGCTTTGGTGTATAAGTTTGAAGCGAATCAAACGTGTGAGTCGACTTCAACAAGGCTGTCTGGCTTGGTTTCTCGGCGGTGGGCACCAGTCTAGGTGGGCACCACTTCAGCCTCCGACACTCCTTCTCAGTTTAAAGCTAGCGCCGCAAAGGGGTGAGGTGCATATTAGCGCCCATAAATCCTGTCACCGTGCGTTCACGTCAACCGCGCCCCACTGGTTTTGGTTTTCAAAGCCTGTCGTGAATCCTGCTTGACACACGATGACAAGAGTACCAAGAGACCTCATGAATCAAACCTTTTTGTGCGCCCGCGACATACGATGTCTGCTATGCAAATACTCGCGCGTTGATTCAGAGCAATGGGCGGTGCCGCTCGAACAAATGCGCACAAGTTCGCACACTCATGTGTATGCCCCTGGCATGCCCCTGTGAATTTACCTTCTGCGAAGGAGCGCCTGTGCGTCCGAGCGCTGAGAAGACGTCTCACTCATGTCCCCCGTTCCACCGCTTCTCACTGATCCCGCCTGAGAGCCCACGTCCTCTTCTCCTTTCACCATTGTTGCTACTTTGCAAAACTTTTTAGGATGCGGACATAGTCACCCGACTTGGTTGTGTAACGTTACAGGGAGTTGTATGGGAAGGTATATCGTATGTCATGTGCTTTCCTCTGGTTTAGGAGCATGTATTGCTAAGCGCAAGTCGCAAGCGTAAGCACTGTACTGCAGTGTCCATGACGTAACCCTTTTGTCGCAGCCTCGGAGCCGACACAAACACCGACTGCCTGCTGAGGCGAAAGATGCAGTACAACGTCTCGTTTTTCACCAATTCAGCGCACCTTGCACGGTACAACGTGCTGCATACATGGGCTTGCGTGAAACGATGATGTTGTGGACGCACACGTGTACGAGTGCATCGTCCTTGCAAAGGTGCTGAGTGTGCGTTTTATTTCCTCGTCGTCGCTTCCCTTAGCAATGTAGCTTATTCAGCTCTGACTCAGCCCAGCTCCTGAGTCTGTTCTCGTGCGGTCTCGATCGTGCCCAAGTGCATATGCACTTTCCTTGGAACCATCAGCCGGAGGGTAGAGACAGCAGCAGCTCAAACATTATGAATATGGTATTCGACCCCAACGTTATCCAGCTAGCCCTCCTGTCAGGGTCACATTCTGCAGGCTGTCCTTCGTTGTAGCTTGCATGACTGAAGTGCGGGGCGCAAGTGCGCCAGTATTTACTGGAACATCCCCGAGGCAAAGACACAACAGCGAGGAGTGTTGTGTAGCTTGGTGAGGCCACACCAACCTGAAACACAGCAGCTCAACAAGCACGGAGCTGACAGAGCGGCTCCGTTTGACAGGGCCACACAACGCTGCGCGGTGGAACTAGTGGCAAGCGGCAGCCCATCTGGTGGGAACACGCTCGCCCAGGCATACTGGGAGGCTTCCAGCCACACCCTTCACACCAACAATAGCGCAAGCGCACAAGTGGGCTAACCATGACGAAATCCTGCAAACCTCCCGCTTGCGGGCAGCTTTGCTCTGCAGGACGATTTGATCGGCTTACAAGGGCGGAAACAAAAGCACACAAGGATGTGTCGCACATATGTTTGTGAACCCCGTGCAGTGCGCGGCACTGGTGTGCATGGCAGCATAGCGGACGCGGCCACTTGGCTGTGGGGATGGACCACACGGGCAGCCAACGGGTTCGCCTCCGGGGTTCCCCTCTGGGGGACGGACCTGAGATGACCAGACATCCTACTGTGCACATGCACATGCAATAAGGATTGCGTCAACGGGTGAGACATGCTGTGGACCAGGGAAAGCCCATGTGGAAAGGACTTGCGGAGGTCAGCTTTATTAGGGATGCATCCAGGAAGCATTATTGATTTATTGGGGACATGAGGCCCAGGCGTGAATTGTGGGAGTGGCAGGAACACAACCGGAAGCGGATGTGCGGAAGGCTTGGCACAGGCACGCCCATGCAGGACGATCCATGCAGCTGGAATAACATACAGGGCAATCACAGCTGAGGCATAATGGATCAGGCACACATGCGCACACCACGTTGGTTGGAAGGTGGGTACTGCTACTGCAGGTCACAACATCGCTCGCATGTCGGTGGGCGGGCTCGTACTTGCTGTGGCACGATTGCAAACGTGTATGGTGGGAGTCAACCATAGTGGGCGAAAAGTCGGAGTGGTGACCATACAATATGGGTCACAACGCAAGGCGGGCAAAGGCTGAGACCACTGTCCGTGCGCATGTTGCGGGTCAGTACTGCTATATGCAAGGCGATAGCAGGGATCAGGGTAGTCCAACCCTGTTGAGTAGCAGCGCAGATTGTTGGTCCGCGGGTTCATGCGTGAAAGAATATGTGGAAGCTGAGGCGCAGAAGAGTCCAGTTACTCCAGTGGGCATAACATAGCATGAGCAAGCTCGGAGCATAATTGGTCATGGGCAAGGCACGACACCAAGCAGCGGCACACTGACAGTGCTGCATAAGGGACGGCGCGTGCTCAATGGCAGTCGTCTGTTTGGGCGTTGTGCTTGCTGGAAATGCAAGCGCATCGGGCCAGTGCACACGCAGAGGGAGGCAAACAAAAAGGCTTGAAGCACCACAGAGGTGCCATCGGATCACGCCTTGCTGGCGAGACCATGCTTATTAGTTGAGAAAAGGTTTTATTATGGCCGAAGGAATGGCTTTATTAAGGTTAAGAGGCCAAGGTCCGAAGGCCGGGCAACAGGCCATAGAAACGCGCGGACGCTGATCCTGGTACAGCGCTTGAGCAGGGTGCACAGGATTAAAACCCTTGGACACGCACACGGTAGCGTAAGATCGGTTGGGATAGGGGGTGACGATGGGAGGAGGGGCAGGTACTGCTAGGCAAGTAGATAGGTTGCGGTGTCCAAGACGGGGTACGTGCCACTGAGGCGGCAGCGGTGGCACAGAGCTGTGAACGCCTGGGCTGGCACGAGCTGGTGAGGTCAAAGCCGGTTGAATGCGTAAGGGCAAGCATTTTGTGCCCAGGTAAAAATGTTACGGCAACACTACGTAGACATAGAAACAGGCGGGCGCTGATCCTGGCACAGCGGTCGAACAGCATGGACAGGATTAAAACCCTTCATACGCACGCGATAGCGTAACGTTGGTTACAATAAGGGGTCTGTGCTGGGAGGAGGGCCACTGCTAGGCAGGTAGGTAGGTCTCGGCAGTCGGCACTCAGACGGGGTGCACGCCGCTTAGGCGGCAACGGTGACAGAGAGCTGCGAACGCCTGGGCGGTCACAAGCTAATTGAATTGAAGCAATTTGAATGCGTACGGGCAAGCACTCGGTGCGCGCCCTGGTCAAAATCTTGCAGCAAAAGAGGCAATGGGTAAGCACAAGTGCAAAAGGGTCAATGATTAAGGCAGAAGCTCGCAAGCCTCCATATAGTTGCTAGCGTAATGCAATTGGACAGGATAGCAGGCGGCAGGCTGTATCAGGCGACGACTTTGCTGGTGGTCGTGCCACTACCCGTCCGCATCGGACGACGCACGATGCTTCGCACGTGGCTGCGCACATCCATCTCATGCGGCACATGCGACAGCATGCCTGCGGATCGCACGGCGTCCGCCTGCACGCGCGCCATGTAGGGCCACATCACAAACAGCACGAAGCCCACCAGCAGCAGCACGGTGACGGCCATCATGATCTGCAGCAACAACACAACAACCACGCACACGGCAATGCGCAAGTCAGCAGTGGCAGGGGGAGTAGTAGTCTAGTAAAGCACAGCACCTCACACGGATTGTCAAGACCAAGATTGTTGGAGGCTCAAGCGCATGGTGGTGCAGAACTGCAGATGCGCCCATGCAAAGCCAATGCGTGTGCGGCAGCAACAGCCACACCAGGAGGGATACGCGCAGCGCTGTGATGATGCACCCTTACCGTGTGCAGCTGCGTCATAGAGTTGTAGCGGCCAATGCTGTAGTCCACGAAAAGCTGCGCGGCGGCCTGCAGGCCCTCGTACAGGTCCGTGATCCCCACGTGGTACATCGCCATATAGCGCGTGCTATTGTAGGTGGCGTCGTGGGGGTTGTCTTCCGACAGCAGCGTCATTTCCGCAATGATCCTCCGCATCATCGTGTCCAGCCCCTGGTGCGTGACCTCATAATACTGATCGCCTACAGCCGAGCAGGTCGACTGATCGGCCCTCAGGCAGCTGGTGGTGCGGAAGAAGAGGTCCGCAAACGCCTGCGACTCGAAGGTGGAGGCCGGCACGGGGTGTTGGAAGAGCTGCCCCACCTGCGTCCGCGCCGTGCCGCCGTACATGAGCGAGTTGTATTCGCTGTCCAGGTTCAGCACCTCGTCAGCGAGCGTGGCTTGGTAGCCGGCACGCGCGCTCATGCTGTCCTGCGCGGGATTGAAGCAATTACGTGCATCACCATAAGTTACGGCGCGGGGCCCAAGTCAGGGGGAAAGGTGGCAATGCAGAACATGCACAGCAATGAGGATGCAGATAGATTGCAGTCACCCGGATTTGGAATGCCGTACAGCATCCACACGTTCAAGTTCTGCCCTGGGCTTGAATGCCCTTTCGCACCATCATGTTGGCTGCCCGGAACAGAACCAATCGGAGGGTCGGCCATGAGCCAGGAACCGGGACACACGCTTGATTCCCGCACCTGGGTTACCACGCGCATCGCCATCGCACGGACACGCGTGTAGCGGTAGATGACGTGCGTGGCCATGTTGAGGGACGCCAGCGGGCCCTGCATCCCCCGGAGCTTGGCAAACGTGATGGCGTAGATGATTATCAGGGCAACCTCCCATGCCACAAACGGCGTCTGCGGCAAACATGGACAAGGAAGGCATGCAGGCAGGAAGGGAACCGAGCGTCAATGCCACAGGTGAGACAAGAGTGAAGCATCGGGCTGCATTCGTGCACCACAGTAGAATAGGTACAAGCGGATGACGATATAAGGCGGGGACAGTGCCGCGGAACTGGCTGTGCATTGAACCATCAGCAACACTGAGCATATTTCGCTTCGGGATTCAGCCATGGCCTGAGGGCATGCGCCCATCGATAATTCCCTACAATCCCCTTCTGGTGGCTGGAATCCGTGCGATGCCTTCGATTAGGCTCCTGCAAAGTTAGTTTGGTGCACGCCGGCTGTACAAATCTTTCCTATTCCATTCATGGATGGTCCCCATGCAGCATGCTCGCAGTCAGGTTCCATCCTGAGCTTTTGCCCGAGGCTCCGTGCGTTCCAGCCCTGGTTGGGCCCCCCGCACACCCCAGCCCCTGCTCACCATGAACTTGACCGTGGTGCCGTAGCTGCGCAGCAGGTGCTTGCCGTTGACCTGCATCGACGACTTGCGCGCCAGCGCCTTGGCGCGCTTGCCGCCCATCTTGTGCAACGCGCCGTCCAGGAAGCTGCTGCCCTTGCCGGTGCCCAGCTCGTGGCTCCCCGCACCCTTGACCGCGCCGGGGCCCTCGTCGTGGTCATGCTCGCCTCCGCTGCCAACAGAGAATTGGGACCCGCACCTCCGAGTCTCATGCTTGTGTAGCGCCGCGCGTGCGCCACTGCCGTAGTCCTTTGTGCCCGCCACGATCGCCGTGCCGCCATCCACAGCAACCTCGCCGTCAGTCAGGCCCGGGGCGCCGTCCGGAGGGCCTGCTGCCACGTGGGGCGCGCCGGAGGGGTCGTGCGTGTGCTTGTGTTTCTGCTGCTGGCGGTCGTCGTCTTCTCTGTCCTCATCATCGTCATCGTCTTCGTCAGAGTCCTCCAGAATCTGTGTTGCATGTGCACCATGTGCACCAGAGGATCAGCACAATTCAACAACGATTGCATAGGCGGCTTTTGTTTCAGTGTACTGTATCAACCTTACTGTGGTTGGCATGCGTGGATTATCAAGGTTCAGCTGCATTCACTGCCACCAGCAATGCATCATCGCCACCACCACCAGCACACAACCACCACCAGGACACAAAACGCGCGCACCTTGGTGTTGCTGTTGGCCATCTGGCGCAGTACGGGCCCCGGCAGGCCCAGCATGACGAGGATGCCCACGACGCGCGCCTTCTCCACCCGGGACACCAGCCACCACGAGTACAGCGTGCACATCAGCTGCAGCGCCAGCGCCTCCACCACCAGCAGGATCACCAGGTCTGCGCAAGATGTTGGGAGCGGGAGCGGGAATACTGTGCTCAGCGCGGGGCACGGGCGTGGTGCGTGGGTGTGGTTGGTCTCATGCGACAGCGTGCTGTGTGCAAACAGCTGCAGTAGGGTCAGGGGTGGGGCGTGGGTGCTGCAAATGATCTCCCGCATCCAGTGGCCACCTTGCGTGCCAGGCACTTGCCCTGCCATAGCATACTCAGCCACGCAGACACACGTGATTGAATGCCGATACCGTAGTTGACGCATTTGCAAGCCCAGATGCGTTCTAGAAGTGCACGTGCACCTACAGGCCCCTCAGCCCCTTGTCATACGCGTTACATGACAACTTAGTATACAGTAAGCATCGTCGACTCACCTGATTGCAGCTTGCCCAGCGCCTGCCAGGCGGAGTTCACCGTCACGTCCAGGGAGGTCACGTACGCGGTGAACACCGACGCGATGCCGTTGCGCACAATGAACTTGTAGGCGCGGTGGAAGCGAAAGTTCTCCTTCATGATGGGCAGCCAGTACATGGACTCGCGGACCGCGGCGATGAGCCTGTTGCCCACAACCCACAGGCCGTCCGTCGTGTTCTGTGAGCACAGGCCACAACACAAAGAAGCCACACCAGAGTTGATTGACATGTTACAATGATAACCGCAAGGTCAGTCAGCAAGTACACAGCCTGAAAGCAGAGTTTGTGTGTGACAGGGGGAGGGCGGGAGGGGTGGAGGGACCGGCACGTTGTGGGGCTGCAGGCACACAATCCGCTGAACCGCATCATGAGTAGTTCATGACACATGGAATGGCGTACACCGTGCCTTTGGGCTTGACTCACCATGTCCACCTCTGGATTGGTGTCTCCGTAGAACGTGTACGCCACGTTGGGCTGTGTCCACAGGTCGTATATTTCCTTTGCCGCCCTCGTGGGCTTCGCCGCGTAGCCCATGAACGTTCCCTGAAGAGCGCAGCGCACGGCGCACACCGACCGCAATACAGTATCACCAAAGCAGCACTTCGCTCCCATACAGTGCTACTGTCATGGCACCACGAATCAAGCCTGATCCTTGATTGCTGCATCGTAGAGCATTTGACACCCAATCCTGGAAATCACACGCGTTTAACAATCAACTAAGCCCAGCGTGAAAACAGCAGTTGAGGCACGAGCAACACGGCCCGAGCAACGCTTGGGAGGGTGCGCCAGCAGCTGGGCACAAGCAGCGGCACCAGCAGCTGGACTTGGCTTGCCTGGTGGTAGTACTCGAGATCGTTCAACACAGGTAAGAGAAAGTGCAGGGTTTGCTGCGGAGTCGCATTCTCGCAGAAGCCGACTTTGGTCACGTTGGGGCGCGGGCAGAAGGCGCCACTCATCATCTTGATGGCCATGACCTGAGCGTGGTCGGCGGCAAGGGCCTGGCGGTGCACCATGTACACCTCCCTGCAGGGCGCGGTCACCAGCCACAAAGGGCACAGCTTGCACAAGCCTGGCGCTCAAAGCATGGCACAGCCATTGCTGCGGTCAAGGCAACAGCACGTCAGGCAATACGCCACGGGAAGGCGGACTGTAATCCAACACCCTGACAACCAGTTTGCAGCCCCTGAAATCCTGAATGCTCACTCCCGTGTACCTGTGCTCTAGATGTGCGACGACTGGGATACGGCTGTCGACAGGCACAGCATTTGTCCCTACCCGCCGTTTTGCCATCCGTTACAATATGGCAACACCCATTTCACAAGCATGGGGCCACTCACACAGCCATCCCCGCTTCTCCTCATAGCAAAGTGTGCGTGTGTAAGGGCGCTTACGTGTGCTGTGCGTTCACCAGGTGCTCGAAGGTGATGTAGCACACCACGTGGGTGAGGAGCATGATGCACAGCACGACGTAGGTGTGCAGGCGCAGGCGCTCCAGGGGTGCTTGCAGGAAGGGGCCCGTCAGCAGCTTCAGCAGCTGCTTCTGCAGCCGCTGCCGACGCGTGTCCACTTGGGGCACGTTGTCAGACACGGCAGAGCTGGAAAGGCCTGCGGGCGGTATGGTGCAAGGGACACACGTCGGCAATAGCGCAGGGCTGGAGCTGCAAACCACTCCCCAACCAACAGCAGCAAATGTGCACAGCAAGCAATGTGATAGATGGATCATTTTGTCTGGTGGCTTGCAACAACAGGCCAGCCTGTCCTGCTGTTGTAGTCACGCCCAGCCACAGTGATGCATGTCATGGCCCGCTGCACAACCCACGCACAGCATGCACGTGAGTCATCCTGAGTGCGCCCCTCTCACCCGAGATGCTGCTGGCGCCCGTCTGGCTGTTGTTGTCCTCTGACGCCACCTCGCTGCGCTTCTCATCGTCCTCGCCGTCGTCCTTTCCTGCGTCGCCGTCGCCATTGCCGCCCTGCTGGGGGTCGCTGAGGCGTGACGTCTGCGTGGTGAGCATGCCGCTGGCGCCGCTCATCAGGCCCCCGTGGAGCATCTTGGAGCCTGCAGGGAGAAGGCAGCGCAGTGCAGGGCGGAAGTGAGCGCTGCGCTGAGTGCACACATGTTTGTCTCCTGGTCTCCGGAAGCTCGGACGCGTACGATCATGCGGCCGCCAGCAATGCTGGTGGACTGTGCGCACGTGTGCATACCGGTACACATGACTCCTTCGAAATCCTACCAGCTCACGTTAACAACAAGAGGGGAGGTTACGGCCGATGGCGAAGGCCCCTCCCACGCCCCCAGCCCCCACAAACGCACACTGCAAGGCCCGAGGGGAGGCACACTGCATGGCCCCACAGGAACCAAATACTGAAATGCTTCTAAAATACACTCACTGCTGCGCTTGCTTGATTTCCCGGCCATGCTGCCGGGCCTGACTGCGTCATCATCACCGTTGGTGAGCCTGCCCGCCCTCGCGGCCATGCCGGCCGCCGCCTCCCCCTCGTCCTCCGGGATCGTGCCCAGCGCATGCGTGCCCGCAGCGGCCCCGGCCACCGGCGCGGCCGCCTCGCTGCCGCTGAGGCTGGGGGAGCGGTTGGCGCGGCGGACGAGGCTCGAGGAGGCCGCCGTGCGCAGGCCGGACGGCTGCGGGTGGGAGACAACACGCAGGCAGGCGAGCGGAAGACCCAACGGTGAGCAAGCACATGGTGCGTTTGATGCGTAGCATGCATGCATGCGGGCAGCATGCAGGTCTGGTGGCATCCATCCATCACAAGGATTGTGCTGTGCCCCAACACGATTTGCGGTGCCAGATGCAAAGGGCGACGTCAGTCAACGAGGGAGGGAGGGGCAGCAAGGTGGCGTCAATTCCATGCACTACGCTTGGAGCCACAGACACAGTGCGGCTGGTCCCCATCTGGGCAAAGCATGGGCGGGTTGGCCGACATGCTGCTGATGTAACATAGCACAATGCGCTGGCGCGCACCTGCTTGGAGATGGTGCGCACCCACTGCGCCACAAACTCGCTCTGGTTGTGCGCCTTCTTGTGCAGCTGCGCCGCCTCGTTGTCCAGGTCGTCGCTGCCGGCTGCGTCGTGCTTGCTCTGGCTGCTGCCGTCCTCGCTACGCTCCCGCATGGCGTCCAGATCCCCGCTGCCGTCCTCACTGCCGGCCTTGCCGCCCTCGCCCTCCTGCTCGCCGTCGCTGCCGGCCGACAGGCGGCTGGCAGACCGGCGCACCGCGCCGGCGGCCGCAGCACCCTCGCCGTCCGCAGCAGCGGTGCCGGCGGCGCCACCGTCCTCGCCACCGCCGAGGGCGATGCCGGGCCAGTTGCGGCTGGGCGGAGCGCCAGCGGCTGCGCCGCTGGCAGTGTCATCAAGTCCACCATCGCGCTCTTCGCCTTCTTTGGGGTGCAGTGCGCCGCTCGGGTGGGCATGCGCATGATGATGACCATCCTCGCCCTGGTCCCCGTTGGCCTTCTTGATGTGCGCGTCCAGGCCCAGGACCTTGAACAGATTGGCCTTGGCGCCCACGTACGTGGTGTCCGGGTGGATGATCACCTGCACTTTGCCGCTGTCGGGCTCCTGAACGCCCTGCAGGATGAGGCGCATGGTGCCGCCGTCTGGGTGCGGGCCCTCGAAGGCGCGGATGGCGCTGATGTGCGCGCGTGTGACCGAGGCACCCTTGAGGCCACCCTTCAGCTTGCTGGCCTTGTCCTTGTCCTTGGTCCCCATCAGCGCGTCCCAGTCCTTGGGGTGGCCCGGGAGGCGCAGGTACCTTCACACATGCATGTGCGCATACAGGCAGAGCACTGGTCAAGACCACAAACCGAAGTATGCACGGACGGTAACGAGCAAGGATCACTGTGAAGCGCTAGTATGTATGCCTCCTCACAGGGCTTGCAGCAGCATTTTGGTCGGTTACTAATCGTGCATTGCATGCGTGAATGCAACGTGTTGAACATGGAGGAATTCAGCTTTGTATCAACAATTGCCACGAACAAGCTGCACACTCCGCATGCACACGCACACACACAGGAACATCGTTACAATCGCAATCGCTACGGGTGCACCTGCTGAGCGGCTGCTTCACCATCGTGGAGCTGGGCAGGCCCACGATGTACCCGGCGAGCGGGCTGGCCTTGCGGATCCTCAGGTCCGCGTCCAGGTCCACCACGCCGGTCAGCAGGTCACGGCGCCACAGCATCAGCGTCACGCACGAGCCCAGGCTCACGCCGCCCTCGGCCGTGTCAAGCAGCTTGGCGTCACCAGCCGCGGCAGCGTCGGTGACGGCGGGGTCCTCCTGGATCTCGACCTGCGCGTTTGCACACTCATTTTGAACGCATGTGTTGTGGTGGGGGCAAGTGGGGGGAGCTGTAGCTATGCATGCATGATCTGCGTGCTGGCTGTCGTTGCCTCTCAATCAAACAACACATGGACTCGCCACACCACGACAACACCAGCGGCAGGGACGGGACCCAGGACGGGACCGCCTCAGCCTTGCTCACACGAGCTTGGTGTGTATGGCAAGCGCAACATGACGGTGCGCAGCGTAGGGCTAATCGGGTGGTCTGGCACACGGCATACCTGCAGGCACGCGGAGCGTGAGGTGACCTTGTTTTGGCGTCCCGTAGCGCCGCGGATGTCGGGCAGCGCCTGGGGGACCTTGACGTGCACGCGCCACGAGGTGCCTGCAGGTTACGAACGCAGAACGTGCAAGGACGCTTCACCTGCCCGAATTTTTCAGTTCGAGATTTTGACCGTGTTGGAAGAACGGTTGATGGCAAGGTTGAACCTCGCATCCTGCCCTTCGGAGCGTGGAAACTGGGTTAGAACACTTTGAGCCAGTCGCCTAACGTGTCACATAGCATCTCCACAGTTATTCCTGAACGCGAAACCCACCAGGAATCTCCGCCTCCTTGTCCAGCAGCGCCAGCATCAGCAGCTGCAGCTCGTTTGTTCCGTTAACTTCACGCCAATCGTGGAACACGTCCACCCAGTCGCACAGGGATGTGCCCATCATGACAGCCGCAGCAAACCCAAACAGAGTGGAGTCTGCGGGCTCAACGCTTCGCACCTGCACAGGAGGCCGCAACGTCACCAACCACCAGCCCAAACACAAACCACCAAGTCAGGCGAGCTGTGAGAGCAGCTGCCGGCGAAGTGGCTACTGTGCACGCGGTCTTCCTGCAAGCTGTAGCGAGCGAGGGTGGACAGCAAGCGCACTGTGACTCAACGATGAAGTGAGTTGAGTCTGTTACGCGTACGATGGTTACATGCATGTTTGCAGGGCAGCACGGAGGCGACTTTGCAGTTGCCACTTACAGTGCCTTCGAAGTCCACTTGCAGCTTGACACGCTTCTCATCCACGTTCTCAGTTGGCTTGGCACGGAAAATCTGGTTGCGAACGTGTCACGCCACACCCAGGTTGGTGCACCAAGAGTGAGTTTCATGTCACTAGAACAGCTCACTATGTTTGAGGGCACCGAGCACAAAGGACGCACTATGGTTTCGACATGTTATC
This sequence comes from Chlamydomonas asymmetrica, assembly GCA_001662385.1. NCBI lineage: Eukaryota > Viridiplantae > Chlorophyta > Chlorophyceae > Chlamydomonadales > Chlamydomonadaceae > Chlamydomonas > Chlamydomonas asymmetrica. The sequence continues at coordinate 57,514 of BDDA01000182.1, read as the reverse complement.
GACAAGTCAACGACACCAGGTCGGTTGGGCAACACGCGGTTTGACTGGATCCTGCCTGAACTGTGTTGCGTTTATCCCATAGGCACACTGCTGTGAAATAGAGATGGTTTGTGTACGCCAGAGGTAAAGCAAAGTAGAGTAAAGTGGCTACACAGGGCGAACGGCAAGAGGACGTTAGTCACTTGCACCGGTGCAGCATTCGGCATGCTGCATGCGCATGTCAGTCAGCAGCGCCTCAATCCTGAACATGCACTTAAGCTGTCTCTCTGATTAAGCAGCTCATCAGGGGCAAGGACCCTCACCTCCACCACATGCACCCTCCCGCCTTGAGTGAGGTCCTTGTTGGCAATCTTGAGCCGCACCGGCACCTGGCCGCCAGACTCGTTCTGCAGGGTCACAACCTGACCGGACCGGCAGCTGGTCGGAGGCACGATCTCTGGCTGGTCCTGCAGCATGCCAACACACAGCGCGTGGTAGCATAAGCAGACCGACCATGCATGCAAGCAGCATGTATTCCACAGCGGGAGCACCGGAACAGACAGCTCCCACTTCCCACACGCCAGTAGAGTGCTGCATCCGCATGCGACATATTCCTCAATCTTACGCAGTTTACGCTGTGCGCCCTGTGTAGCCACTCATCTTCACTCTGTGCACCCACAACTCCTGCATCACCGCCACGCCGCAGTCACCCTGTGTGTGTATCCCCGCTATCCCCGCTATCCCCGCTGTCCCCGCTATCCCCACACCTTGATCCACTTGTGGTGCATGTGTGAGTAGGGCTGAGGGATGAGCTGCTCCAGCTTCATCTTGGTGAGCGTCTTGAGGGGGTAGCCCAGCATGGTGGCCAGGTCGTGCGTGGCAAACCGGATGCCGCCGTGCGAGTCTGAAACAAGGCACGTGCCCTGCACATGGCGGAACGACAGGCAGCACAGCCTCAGTAGTCAGTACGGTACCATCATGGCGCAGAAGTGCCGGTAGAACGGGTACCACACATTGTGCAGGGCCAAGTCGCTCGGTGTGGCGGGCAGCAGCATGCATGAAAAGTGTTAAATGTAGCTGCATGCGGCAATGCGGCATGCATGGTGAATTGGTGATGAGTGACGCCAAAACCCCGTTCATCAGCTCAATGCACACGCACGCTGCGGGACTTGCCGGCTGGCCATCCTCCCGCTCCAGGCGCAGCACGATGATGCGGTGGTCGTTGCTGCCGCCCAGGGACACGTCCACTCGCACCGGGACGGGCTCCGCCCACTGGTTGAGGAAACGCACTTCCAGTGTGAGACGTACAGATGCCAGGTCCGCTCCGTCGATGGCTTTAATCCTGGTGAACCACACGCAAGTCAGGCACGCGAGGGTAACAGTGAGTAACGTCCTGCTTTGGTGCTGTCACCAGGATTTTGGCAGGCTGCTAGGTCATTCGCATCATGCATGATGGCAGGCTAGGGCGCTGCTTACCGTTCAATCAACGAGCGTATCTGCTCAGGATCATCTGTCAGAGAGGCCAGGTCCTTGCCCACCAGGTTGTCAGAGGGCTGGCCGGATATGCCTGAAAAGTGCTGGTCGGCGCACAGAATCTGCATAGCAAGCACCCATGGAATTCCGCGGACGGCATGTGGTTATCGGTGATGCCCCGGGCATGCATCAAGCGGTATTCTACCAAAAACGTGCTGTTTCCGTCAAGCAGACTGTCAGCTGGACTGTCAGGGGGACACAAATGTTGCACAGCAGGATGGAGGCATGCATTGTTGGCTCGTGCACACGCTGATGAAGTGACAATCATTTCCAGATCACCATGCATACTGCAAGCCCGCACATGGCTTGTGGAATGCAGCAACACCACTCGCGCTCCGCACCTGGCCATACGCCGTCACCCACACACGCACGTTGACCGTGTTGGCGACGATGGGGCGGATCAGGCCCAGAAACACGCAGTCGGCGCCAACGCCGCTCAGCTTGGTCACGCACAGGTGTACCGGGAAAACGTAACGCTCCTGCATTGACCATGCGCATTGACCAAATGTTTCCAAATCATGCCCACCCTGGTGCACAGGTCTGGTGTAGAGTAAGCAGGCATGCAAGTGCAAAGATTGTGCATGCTCGCAGGCAAGGTCACGGGACTCTGCCTGCTCAAGCCAATCCAAGCCCTTTGATGGGCAAGCTGCCCACACGCGCGGCGATTGGCTGGGCACGCTCACTGCCATAATCGATGCTTGGCCTTGAGCTCACCTTGTGCAGGGCGACCACCTCCCTCACGCTATCCATGATGTGCGGTACACCTGTGGACACGTAGCGCTGCAGGTAGCCGTTGTGCTGCGCCGAGAACGGTGGTGGCATGCACATGCTGATGTTAGCCATCTCAAACTCGCTCTTGGTGTAGCCAAACAGATTTGTCATGGCCTGGTTGACCAGCATGATGCCGCCCTCTGCATTGATGATTGCCACAGCATCGTCGTTGACGTCCATGGAGGTGAGGAAGTCGGGCTTGTCAGGCGACATGGTGATGTTCATGGCCTGCAGGATGTCGCCGCTGCCGTTTCGGGCTGCCTCAACGTACGCCCTGCCAGGCAGCCAAGCAAGAGTACAACATTATTGCAATGACTGCACCTGTCACAAGGACTTGCGACGCAATCAGGCACATGGAACGCATAGGTTGAGACTCAGTCAGGCGCATGAAATGGACCAGCATGGGGGAGCACAGAGACATGTGCAGTCCATGCTGTGCACGCATGCATACATGCGGCTCACATGGCAGCGGCCGCGGAGTCGTTGCGCACTTCCTCCAGGAATTTGCCGTAGCAGCGCAGCAGCTTGCCGTTGTTGGGGTAACGCTCAAGCACCCTGCGTGGTGCTCATACACAGCACCCAGAAGGAGTTTGGACAATACCGTAGAGCGCCTCATCACGGCTCCGTTGCGTGAGACGGAAGCAGCCTGAGCTTGCCTGCATGGACTAAGTGTATTAGCTGCAGGCAATAGCAGGCGGAGGCACCGCCGATCAGATGCACACTGAGGAAATCCCCGTGAAACGTGTGTCTGTTGATGCTGTTAAGGGCGCCCAGCCTCATACATACCTTTTGTACACTTGGAACGCACGGTCTGCTGCCTCCTGCACAATGGTGAGTGCCTTGTCGATCTCTGACATCTTGACCTCGTTGCGCATGAACGACCTCCCTGCGGCCAGTGCAGCCGTACACCATCGAAGTCGCGTTGGTGTTCTTCTCCGCAGTCTCCGCCACCAGCGCGCTTTTGTTCCGCTTCATGAAGACATCCCATTGTATCACACACAGCAGCTCATAGTAGCATGCAGGCCATGCCTGCACGGTACAAGGCATGTTGTACTCACAGAACTCGTTGCGTGCGTGGAGCGCCTCCTTGTGCACTCGCAGCACCGCCCTGCGGCGAACAACAACAACATCAGCATTCGGCAGTAAGAGGATGCACATCACAGCACATGTGATGGGGAGAGGAACGCAGCATCCAGAATTCCAGGACACGCAAACCGCGGCATCTGCTCACCATAAGGGAGCATGCTTGCCTCCCCTCATGTTGTACCGCACCTGTAGTTCCTCTTGAACTCTACATACGCCTGCAGGTCCATGCCTCCGTCCTGCGTGTCCCTCAGCGCCTTGCTGTTCTCAATGGTGCAGAAGATCTGGTAGCGCTCCACCAGCGTGGGGCTATGCTTGGACGCGATCTGCAGCTGCGTGCGGCTGGCGGGGCCGTCCCTCCGCACCTCCATAATGAAGTTTGCGTAGAGGATGAGGAGCAGGGGCTCGTTCTGAAACGTCGCCATACCCGCCTGCGCGACACCATTCACGCATTCCCGTGTTGCATCAGTGGACACTCTTGTTGACAGATCCGAACTGTGAATGATGGTCAGGACGTGGCAGCAGGCGGCAGGCAGCACTGCACAAAGGCAGGTGATTAACCGAGCATACGCACACACTTAGCCGGCGCCTGGGCGCATAGTTGACCCGCACAGGGTGATGCCAAGTCATGAACCTCACCTTGATGATCAGCTCTCCGAGGGCTGCGGCATGCTCCTCCACAAGCCCGTCCGGGTTCCAGTGCCTCATGGCGCGCGATAGGATCTCAACGTCCTCCGGGGACCAGAACTTGTGGATCTTGGGCAGCTTGAGCGTGGCCAGATCCCGGTTGGCGGCCAGGATCGCTTGGAACTTGGCTCTGGGGCGGCAGCGCCACCACGTGGCGATCACAGACAGCAGCACGCCGCCGAGGATCATGGGGAAAATGCCGTACAGCACGTACTGCGGGGAGGAGTAGCACGCAAGGCAGCGGACAGCAGTTGGACTACAGGGGGGACTCGCCTGGGTGCATCGTGCCAGGGTGCTTTTCAGGGTGCACAACAGCGTCAAGGGAGTTCGAGCCGCAGCATGCAGGTGGGGATGAGCAATGTCACTCTGCTGACCGCATGCACAGCGCTGCTGATGTGCTACAGCAGTGCATGTTTTCAAGCTCTAGCCCAAAGCAGAAAACATGTTCGTGATCTTCAAGCAAGTGCTTGCTTACGTTGGACGCTGTGAGTGAATCGTCGAGGCCCGGAGTGAAGACCGACCACACCAGAATCACTTGGGTGTACCAAATGCCTACAAACACAGAGTTATGCGGCAGGCATTGTGTTTGAGCACAGCAATCAAGGGTGCGGCCTGTATGGAAATGTGTGTGTGTGGTGCTGGGTGGTGCTTAATAACCGCGCGTTGTGCGCACATGGCACATGCTGACATGCATCCAACGCAAGGTCCTGGTATCACTCTTTGCATTTGCCATTGAACTTTCGAGCTTCATGCACAACGGCAACAACTTCGCTAATCACAACTCCGCTAATCACCTGTCCACATGCCAATCCACAGGTGGTTGATGTTGGCCCAATAAAATGGCGCCTGTTCGAAGGGAGGAGCAGCAAGGGCACAGGTGCACAGAATACAATGCATACAATGTGGGTTTCAAGGTGTGCCAAAGCTTGCTGAGGGTTGTGTGAGAGAACAGGCAGGCAGCAGAAGGTTTTGGGAGCCCAGCCACTGCTCATGGAGTATTCAGGGCTGGACTGTGTTTTAATGCCTGCGAGCATGCACCTTGCAAACGTGCATCATGCAGGACGTTGCATGGCATAACACATGCTGACATGTATGGAAGGCGGCGCGGTGCAACATGGCACGCAATTGATGCAAGGCATACCGCAGGTGCACTGTAGGAATCACGTGCACGTCTGCCAAGCAGACTAAGCAAACCAGGTTCAGGGGTTCAGCATCATCATCAGGCGCATTGTGCACTTGGCAAGTGTGTGCCTCGACCGCCTGGGATTCTGGATATGAAGCCTCAGGGCCAAACAACCCGCACGCACTCCACTCACGCACTCCGCTGCCTCTCCCACATCTCCTGCACGATGCAACCATACGCATGTGCTCACCGCCTTGAGGTTCCACCACAGGATGAGCGACACGCATATGAGCGTCAGCACGCTCTGGAACTTGTGCAGCGAGCAAAGGCTGTCGGAGGCAACGACGAACACCGCCTTGGCGCACAGGATCTTGAGGCGCGCGTACGCCACTGGAGACGCAAGATACCTGCGTGATACAGGGTTGAGGTCGCAGCTCGCCACCACCTGCAAGAACCACACCGCAAGGCGCCACGGGCGCATGACATTGAATTCATGTGAGGGAGGCACACTGGGTCCGACACGAAGTGGAACCGGCGTCTCCTATTGTGGTTGCAGGTAAGGAGCAGGTCACCCACACACTCAAACTGCGGGGTTGGATTCTTGAGTGTGGTTCCAGATTTCCGTTCTGCTTATAATGATGTATCATGACGTGTCATGTGTGCCATGGGTTGCATGGGTCTTTCAGCATCCCATGCATGCACGTCATGCAAGCCGGGGACTAGGATGGGACACAGTCACTGTGTCTCACCCGAATCGTGCGTGGCATGGGACGCAGCCACGACGAACCTGTCAGTTGCGCAACGCAGATGCGGTGGCTTCCATGCGTTGACTGCAATTACGATAGGCGGGGCATGCAGCTGCTGACTTACCAGGAGCGCGGTGACAGCGAGCATCACCAGCGCTGTGACGCCCGCCACACACATGTGGACGATGTGCGGCATCGCCATGCACGCTGCAGGTGCAGGCGTCAGCAGGCGCAGCGGGACATGCCATCAGGTCGCAAGTTGCGGTTCATGCTAGTGTACACAGGGCCCGCAAAGCGGAAAACATGCAGCCTGGGCTGAGGACTGGTTGAGATGTGTATCAGGCAAATGGAAGTAGACCATGAGCTCACCAACATCGTGGAAGTAGTTGTGCTGGTTGGTCTTGCCGAAATCGCAATTCGCCATGAACACAAAGTAGTCGAAAAACGAGATGTAGCAAATGCTGAAGATGGCGTCAAACATCACGTTGAGCACCATGGAGAATCGCTTCATCCACTTTGAATGCTCCTGTGGTAGAGAAAAACGCACTCCATACCGGTCATCGTCATAGCCAGGCACACAGGATGACCAACTATTCAACTGACATCACGTGCGGTGGTAGCGGTGGTGAACTGGGTTTGGGAGTGGACCGCATGCAAAACATGCCTAGCTGGCCTCACCTGCTTTCGCATGGCGATGGTGAGCCACACCAGAGCGATAACGCTGAGGTACACCAAAGCGACCTACCACACACATGTGGTGGTGCCACATACCACATGGCAGCAGAAACCCGTATTACAAACAGTGCAGGCAGTCCAGCATGCGGCATAACATGTCGTGTGTGCGTTCAGTCGTAGCAAGAGTATGTCAGCAGTCAGAAGCTGAAGTAGGTACACGAGGACACAGGTACAGCATCCCTGGACCAGGTGGCTCACCATTACGTAGAGAACCTTGATGTAAACGTTATAGCTCTGTGTGTGCAGCGCAACATAAGCACACAAAGCAGGGTGAGGGATTCCAGCTTAGTGCTCTTGGAGATGGCCAGAGCTGCCGTGATTGAAACCCTTGCTTGTCAGAGTTGCAAATTATTGACCGTCTGCAGGGCCCCCCCCGAAACAGAGGCACCGAAACCGCCTGCCGAGCAGGGCTCCTTACGTCCGGCACGTTCAAACCACTCACATAAATCCTTGACAACGGAATCCTCCACAGCGCCCAGCGTACAATTGTCCACAGCCAGTAGTTTAGGTTAATGACGAAACCTGTTTCACTTGGGTTAAAGATTACCTGGCAGGCAGGTGTAAAGGTGGCATTTCGTCAGCAACGCGCATCCACAAAAGATTGAGTAGCACATAAGGCCAACATCATTGATAACTTGGAACTGAGCCATGCATTCACACCAGCGCACAACCTCTGCTTACCAGGAACGCTGTCAACCCCTCCAGCACGATTTTTATGGCAGCGATTTGCCACGCACCAAGAGCTGAGTGCTTAGTGAGCGTGTACATGCTCGAAAAGACTCCATCCTGCATCGAGCGCTTCTGCTCAAGCAGGTCCTCCTGGTCGTCCGCATGTGCACGGGCAAGCCTGCAAGCAACGGCCGCGAAAGCGAATGTCAAACAGGCTCAGCTGATATGTACGCTCCGCAACACACAGCAAACTGATGCAGGTGCATGAGTGTGAGGTATTGCTTTGTGTGCGGTCAGTGCCGCGAAAACCGAGTTGGCCAGTCAGCCACTCGCACGGGACCGTGAACATACAGTCATGCACCCGGGCATGCACTGCTCGCGGGGCAAACGATGGTTGGCAACACGCAAGCCCCACCAAATGCATGGTGGTGTTGTGGGCTCTAGCTTGCGGGGCGTGTAGGGCACCCGCTCCCTGCCTACAGGCATGCAGGATCCCGATGTGCCACTTGCACGGTGACTCGAACAGCGGCGCACCTTCTCTCCAGCATCCTGGCCTCACTGCGCTGGCTTGACGTCTCTGACAAGCACGCATTTGAGCTGCCTTGGGCTGAGCCTTTTTCACTGCCCTCCGCCATTTGTCCGCAAGGCGCCGCAAGGTCTGACAATGTCAACGGGTCCACAGACAGGGATGCAGCACCTAGGAACGGACACCAAGTGACTGCTGGACCTTATCAAATGAGAACTAATCAAATACGTCTAGAGGATGCGGTGGTGAAGGAAAGGTCCCAAGCTAAGGGCCATTTTGCTGAACTCCGTGTAGCTTCCCTGAGGTTGGACTTTGCCTCCATACCAGAGGCAACAGTCGCTGAAAGGTTCCAATATTACTAGTACAGATATAATGTACGTGAATGGGTTGTGAAGGCCTTGAAGGCACATGAAGCGTTCCTCCAAGTTGGATGTCAAAAAAGCGCCTTAGTCATATCCGCTCGCCACCAACCCATGAAACCAAGCCCTGCAGACTCCACACGGTTCGTGGTGAGTATGGATAATAATATGGGTGCAATCACTGCTGTTATAAATGCAACAGCCGTATGCAAAGAGGTTTTTTTCGTTGCAGGCCCGCATGCCAAGATGAACACCAGGCATGAGCCTTGAAAAACCCACCAGTAATCGGACTGCTCGCCAAACCCTTGTTTTACGAATACAGCAGTACTATTGATACACAGTTGACCCGGTTGCCATGTTTACCGCCTTGTGCCTACCACCGAATGCTGGTATGGCGCTTATACACGCGCTTGAGGCGTTGCACCCCTGACAAGTGCCAACAACTGGCTCTGCTTAACGCTGCTAGAAGC
>BDDA01000182.1:20439-47925 GCA_001662385.1 Chlamydomonas asymmetrica | reverse complement strand
GGGGCATGCATCTCCCCTGCCACCCCCCCCCCCCCCGCCCCACGCCAGCATGTGTGACGACCGCAGCGCCAGCATCAGTTCCAGTGACAGCCTCCTGGGACAGCGCTGCACTCACAGAGCGCATGCCCATCTGCATGAAGTATGGACGCTGCTTGCTGTCCGCAGCACCGTGCGTGCCTGATGCGCCTATCTCATGTATGGAGGCATGGTGGCATATGCATCAGTGTTTGGCACTCACTGCGCCGAGCGACCCGGCCGTTCACCTGCGTGCCGACGGGTCCCGCACGTACAGACGGGACTGCAGCCTGATGGCAGACAGTGGTGCAGCTGGGCAACAGAGGCCAGCAGCATGCGCTCACAGAGCAGGTACAGAACAGCTTACCACACGGTGTCGCTCACGCCAGCAAGCAACGACTGCGCTTTTGTAGCGGACATAAAGCGCATGAGCAGCTCATAAGACGTTATTGCTGCACTACGCCGTGCAAGTGCGGAAGTGCAGTCCTACACCGATGTGCATGGCCCACCTTAACACACCGCCAGACTGCAGTAGCACATCCGATGACATTCAGCCTGATCGCATTCAGCGGCTGAAGCAACACCCTGCCTTGACCCCGTGGCATGTCAACTGGGCGACCCTGCGCATCAACACCAACAGCTGTGCATACCGGTTGCTGATACGGCACGGCAAGCAGCTGACACTGCTGACGCCAGCAATACGTATAAAACCTCCCACTTGCCTTGCGGAAAAGGCAGTCAACACCAAAAGGCAAGTTGGTGCCCAACAGCCGCCCGCATGTACGCCGACAGCCATGCATGGCGGAACCAGCACACGAGCCAAAAGCGCCGTGGCAACCGCCAAGGCATACATATTACAAGGATCTGCGCTGGTTCACTGCGGCGCAGGAGTGCGTGAAGGGCCTGTCCTTTCATGACTGCCAATACACGTATTTGTAGTTTTGTATGCACACCCTCACGATACTCGCCATCAACTCTGGCATGGCAATAATTGTCTAACAGTGGTATGTGTGATTTCGGAGTAAACACATTCCGCGCGTCCAAGTAGGTGGATGGGGAGGCAATGAGATGACGGGCATGGTAGCCGTCCTTTACAGCAACACAAAACGCGCCGGCTGCACCCAGAAACGTGTCATTACTCGTTCGTCATTGGTCATGAATCGCTCGAGTGAAAGAGGCAGCCCCTCCTTCCCTTTCAACACCTTGCTCCGTTGTGCTCTGTGAGCGAGCACACATGCGTGTCTGCATGCCCGCCATACACGACAATGCCCAAGCACTCCAAGGCATGCGTGCAGGCTACTCAAAGACATCGACCTCAACATCGTGCAGGTGCGGTACGGATTGAAAGCCTGTAGCCAGCACATCTGGCGCAGTGGCACCTGGAAAATCGCAGAGCAAGATGCGGCGCAGCCCGGTGCGGTGCGGTGAGTCCCGCAGTGCCCGCAGCAGCTGGTGGGCGTCATCGCCAGTGATGGCATTGTGCTGCAGCGCCAACACGTGGAGGGACGGAACCGCTGAGCTGGACCGCAGCGCATCGCCAAGGGCCGATACGCCAGCGCTGAAAACGGAGCCGCTGAACGTGATGTCCAGGCGGCTGAGGCGAGAAAGGTTCGGGGTGGAGGCAAGCAGCGTGCTCACCTGTTGCATGTCGTGCAGCCTTAGGCCAAGCAGCTGCAGCCGCGTGAGACCACACCTTGTTGCATCGGAGAAGAGTGCACGCAGTGTGCGGACCACACGGCACGTTGTCGCGTCGGTGACCTCTCCGTAATAGGGATTGCACCCAATCGCAAGATGCTGCAGTGTGCACAGGCTGGTACGTGATGCGTCAGCAAACAGCTCAACCAGCTTGGCAACAGCGCCATCGTCTAGACGGCAATATGGCAGCAGCAGATTCTGTAAGCCGATCATGTGTTGGGCTGCCAGCAAAGAGGTCAGCGCTGCTGCCACTGGCTCAGTGATGCAGCTGCCGCCCAAATCCAACGTGCGGAGTCTGCTGAGGCCGGTAGCGGCCGCCAGTGCTGCCAAAGCGGCACATGTGGTGGTTCCGGAGCCCTGGTATTGCACTGCGAGCAGATGTAATTCTGTCAGGCCGTGCAGGTGCGAGGCGTGCTGAAGCATCCCTGCCACACGCGTGGCTAGCTCGGGGTTGTCCTCCCAGACAGTCGGCAGGCGCAGCTTGGTCAGGCGCAGGTGCAGCGATCCACTCAGCGTTTCCACCACCGGTAGAATGCACTCCGGAGAATAGTTGCGGTCAGGATCTGCAAAAGTCAAGTCTTGCAGGCTGGACAATCGCGTGTGTGCCAACACCACGCACAGGTCCCATAGCATTGTTGTGTCCCAGTCCGAGCCTGAGAGCACCAAACTGGTGAGAGAGGATGCCAGGTGCGGCACGCTGAGCAAATGGAGCATGGCTGAGGCGCTCTCCACGCCTCCGTTCACATCCAAGCGCTGAATGGAGCGCAGGTGCGTGGCTTGCGTGAGGGATGCTGTCAGGGACTGCCAGCCACCGCGCTCAACTTGATTGTACGTCAAGTCCAGGTGCTGCAGGTTAGCCAGGTGCAGCGAGCTGAGCAAGATGCGGCCGAGCTCTGCCATGCCTGCAGCCTTCAGCTTGGCATCGCTCAGATCCAGGTGCGTGAGGTTGGAGAGGAAGGTGCTTCTCAGGCCCTGAATGCGCATGAGCACACGGGATTCGCTGCCAACGGTGTGATGGCTGTCATCGCCGCTGCCATCGTCCGAGTCCTCCCAGTCGTTGGTGTCGCTGCAAGCGCCCCGGTTGGCTGAATACCGCAGCGTGTGTAGGCTAGCCAGGTGTGTGCTGGAGGGCGCCAGCAGGGCTGACCACGCAGAATCAACGAGGTCGCCAGGTCTGAGTCGCATGGCAAACAGGTCCACGTGCAAGCAGGTGAGCCCGCGCAGGTGCGTTGACTGACGAAGGCACCCCAATGCAGCTGCAAATGTGGCAGCCTCTGCATAGGAGCCGCTCAGCTTGATGGCGGTGAGGCGGGAGAACCTGGGCGGGAGTGGCTGGTTTGCACCGTACGGCCAGGCCAGGCTGCTCCCTGGTCCACCCCAGCGACTGAGCAGTGCAGTGACACCGTGCGAATAGCAGTCACGCCAGCGCTTGCACACCAGCCTTGCGGCCCTGTGCACGTGGTGGGGCGCGAGGATGAGCTCCAGCACGCTTTCAGGCAAGCGCTCCGGCTGGCACACAGCTTCCTCATCGTCCATGTCTGCCGTGGATAAAGCAGGCTGTTTGGGACTACTTATGTGAGTGCTGGGATGGCTGCTGCTTGCTGGCTGAGCTCTTATAAGCACAACGGCTCCAGTTCTCTTCGTGGCTTGTCCGTGCTGGTCAGCCCAAATCATGACGCCTATGCGTGGCTGTTCCCATCATCGCCTCGCAGCCTGCAGTCCAGCCTGCAGCAGCAAGAAGTAGAAGCGGGACTTCGAAAGTTTGGTTTGGGTTGCGTGCCTGGGGGAGCGGGATACTCCAACTGCACCTGCTTCACGAACAAGCCGTATATGGCAAGTATGCAAGATGGGAGTGCGCTGCGCCTGCTTGTCACCCTACGCAGGCCCGAGGTGGAACAAAGAGTGAGATGGCTGCGCCAGCACATGCAGCAGTGACAAAGAGAATCTGTATCACCAATGCCCGGTGCAGACTAGTTCAAACCTGTAACGGCAGATCCGCAGAATGCTGCTGCAGTGAGTGTAACCTTTCTACAGAGGATCAGCTTGCTGACTAGCGGGAGGCACAGTTAAAGTTTGCAAGGATGGCTTTGTACAGGCCTTGAAAATTCAGAAAACGAGTGGAAAGAAACCACAGACTCAGTTTAAGACGACACCGTTGGCGTACACCATACCACCAAGCTTGCATACAGTGAGATGCACACATGCTGATGGCAGTGGTCTATACCCCACACCAAAAGCGAAACAGTGGTGCTGTATGTCTGAGGCATTCAACCCACCCACGCAGCGTTTTCGCGACGAACCAGAACGTTGCCCAGTTGCTACCTTTGATGCTGGTGCGTGAACTACCGTGGTGAACTACGCTGATATGGCCAGTCCTGCCTGCGCAAAGTCATACACAGGTGCACCTACCTTTTGCATGCTGTTGCTGGGTTGTTGCTGGGTGTCGATGCCGCACCCAGGCTGCACCCTCCACTGCTGCGACTGACGTGGCAGGCAATGTCAAGCCAACGCCGCTCCCTGCTCCACAAAATGTTTTCAACGCTAGGAGCATCTCAGTACAAGACTCAGCCAAGGCGACAGCACGCAATGGGCTGCAGTCATGCTGGTGAGCTACCGAGCGACGTGGGTGGTGTGTGAGGGCAAATACCGTTTTGTCAGAGGTTCATATCCCAACCATAGGAGGCCCAGCACAAGCATAAGCTCAAAGTGCTCTGCAGGGTGTGGTGCGGTGAGACTTGGAGACCTACATTGGTGCATTGCCGCCGTCCGTACGCCATGCGCCCGAAATGGATTCAAGACCGGCAGAGGCTCACCGACCAACGCACCCATTGCTTTTCGTAGGGTTGCACACAAGAGTTCTACAGCGCATGCCGCCAGTCCATCAGCAGACACACTGATCCGTGGGGCCAATTGCTTCCTTATTCCCGCATGTGACCCCCCTTTCCTGATGCCGGTCCATGTGCGGCAAGCAGTGCAAGGGCCCCAAACCACTACAGTGCGTGCTGCAGATGTTGCATGATTTGAAGCAGCATTCACACCTTGCATAGCTCATGAAGTGCTCACCCTATCCAGTGCGCGCCCATATGCCAATTAAAAGGTGGTGGTACAGTAAGCGTGCAGTATCATAATGCTTGAAATAAAGTGGGCGAACACCACAGGGTACATGACCTGAACAGCAAGTTTGCTCAGACACAGTACGAACGGCGGTCACAGGCAGCTGCAAGCACAGAGTTCACACCCTCCTCTGCATCCATACCATGGTGCACGTTCGACTTGCTGCTAGTGTTGTGCAGGATGCGTAGTACGGGCGGTGCGGATGTGCTGTGCGTCTGAGCACTTCATACAGGGCACCCTACATGTGGTGCTTGTGAGTACATGTTAAAGCCGTCACCTTACGGCTGCATGCAGAATGCGTGTTTGCGGTCGATGCATCAGTCAGCACTCGGTCATCAGTTCACCACACAGGGCCACATACACCCTCCTGCAGTAGCCCACAGCATCCACACACTCGCTCTAATCGTGACAACCCACGCCAGCTGCCTGCACGGTCAGTGCCTGCAGTGCAGCAGGTCCTGACGGTGGAGATGCAGCGCCCGACCAGCTGAACCGCTGTGCGAGCACCGCAGAGGATCGCTGCCGGCTGAGAGACGCACGAACGACCGCCAGGTTGTTCCGCAGCAGCTGCTGCGCCTGGTGCTGCTCCAGCGGGCTGACCCACATCGCATGCGGCGCCCCAGCAGCATGTGGTTGCAACGCGCTGGCCAGCACCCTGATTTGGCCGCTGGCGGCGGTCGACATAGCGTGCACCTTTGGGGTTTCCAAGCTGGACACAGGCGGCTGTAGCAGCGGCTGTAGCGCGGGCCTCGCCTGGCCATCCAGTGACAGCGGGGTGCCGCGTAACGCTGCTGGCAGGTCAGGAAGCGTGCCGGGGGTAGGCCGGGCGGACCACGCTGCGTGCGGCGACAAAGCCGCTGACGTTTGCAGCGCGGCGGTTGCATCGCTGCTGATGACGTCTCCCGTACGCACACCGCTGACTCTTTGCTGCCCAGCCTGGCTTGATGGTGATTCAGCACCGCGCCCAGAGGTGACATCAGAAGGTGCCGCTGTGCTAGCGGTTGGCACACCAGAAGTGCTGTGGCGTAACAGCCTTGCGCTGGCAAAGCGCGGGCTGCGTCTGACGGCTGTCGCACTGTCGCCTGCATCTGGGTCAACACCACCAAAGGGAGCACCGGCAGCGGGTCTGATGCTGGGGGATGAAAGCTGCGATGCTTGCGGTGGTTGTGGGCAGCTAGGGAAGGGCAGGCCGTTTGTGATGGCCAATGAGCTGCTCCGCTCTGCAGCCGCGCTGTGTTGCTGCCTCTGCTGCTGATGAGAAGGAGGATACAGCGGTAGCGGGAAGGGTAATGACGTCGCCAGAGTTGCCAGCAGCGCTTGCGGAGTCTGGCTGTCGGTCCTGACAACAGACGTAGCAGCCTCCGGCTCCCCGCAGTCAGGAGGCGATGGTGCAACATTTGCGTTGGTTTGGGGGCGCGCCATACCATCTTCGGTGATGCCGGTGGGTTGCACAGATTGTGGATTGTCAGCAGCTTCCTCGCTGACAGCGTAAAGGTCAGGCTCAGGCGCCGCAGGCTGCTGCTGCGGCGGCGGAGGCAGGCTGGCTTGCGGGGACGGGGGGTCTGCTGAGGGCGCCTGCTGCCGGCCTACTCGCACAAGCGTCAGCAATGGGTACTGAGCGCCGCTGCTGCCAGCGCTGGTGCCAGCACCGGCACCACTGCCGTACTGATTGCCCAAGCTTGTCGCATACCTGCTGCTGAGCATCACGTCTGGCAACACGACGCCTGGCGAGGAGCCTTCCCACGCATCAGCCTCCTCGGTACCGCCCGATTTGTCAGCTGCATGGTCGTCCGGGTGCAACGGCTGGGAGCAGGCATGGAGCGGCGGTGCGGACGCTACTTGCACTTGCTGCGGTGCCTGCGGGGGCCGGTATGGCTGATTGTCCTGCTGCTGGGGGCCTGAGCCTTGCTGCAGCAGCTGCGCCATAGCCTGGCCTGAGGATTGTTGCTTACGCTCCTGGTACTGCTGGGGCTGCAGGACTGTCACGCTTGCATCAGACGGTGCTGCCATCGGTGGCGATGGATGCCGTACGGTTCCGGAGCCAAGGCCTCCATCCGGGCCGCTGACGCTGCCACCAGCATCCTGCTCCACCAGCCACTCTTCCTCCCACGCGCCAAGCCCATCTCCCGCTGCCGCATTCCAATCGGCCGACATGCCAAAAGACTGCTGCGAATGCAAGCCACCGCCATTCGCCTCCGCATGAGCGGCCGTACGGCTTCCGTCATACCACCCGCTATTGGCTCTGGCCAGCTCGGGAGCACCAAAGGCTGCGCTGCCGGAGGCTGCCGGCGCGGTGCCGCTCATGTCGCCGCCCCGCATGGCTGCCAGCGACTTCTGCATCTCTGCGACAACGTCGATGCTGTTGTTGCGGTAGATGCTGCGATGGTAGTGCTTGGAGCGCTGAGCAGGCTGCACCGTGGCGGCGCCCGAAGAGGAGTCGCGACGGTGCGGCAGCAGCCCTGCCGCTGCAGCGACATGCGGGTCGAGCGTGGCGATCACCTGCTGAGCTGCTATGGCACCATACCCCAACCCCAGCCCATGCCCGAGCCTATCCATGCCCGTCCATGACAGCCTCCCCCTTGACCCCCTGACCCCTGCCCCCATACCCGCTCCCCCACCAACCCCCGCATCCCCACCGGTGCCAGTGGTGGTGCCAGATGCCGGCATGGTGAATGCGTGTGAGGTGGTGGTGCCAGGTGTGGAGGTGCGTCGTCCCATGGACCCTGCGCGGTACATTGCACGGCCACGCCTGGGAGGCGGGGGCCCGGAGGCCCAAGCAGATCCCCAGGCCCCCCTGGAGGTGGCCAACGCAGCCGCAGCCGCTGAGTCAGCGTATTCAGCGGAGGTTGACGCGGAGGTGTAGGAGCCGTCGACCGTGGCACGCTGCGAGCGGCGCTGAAGGGACGCGGTGCGGTACAGGCCGGGGCAGAGCTGCTGCAGCACGGCCCAGCGCCCGACGCCCGGCCGGGGACGCGCGTCGCTCGCACCTGACTCGCTGCCGCGGTGGCAACCCACATTGAGCGACGAGAGCGCGCCTACTAAGGCATCATCAGGCAGGAGCGCTGTGACCGGCCGTTGCCCGAAGAAGCCGGCAGGTGCAGCAGGCCCGTTGTGGACGTCACGGGTGCTGTTGGCAGACGCTCCTGGCGCTGACACAAAAGCGTCCTGGGTGGTCTGTGGCAGTGGGCTGGTATCATCCTGGCGGGAATCGGGAGCAGCGGCCCAGATGCTGGTCAGCCGGTGCAGCACGCGCTTGGTGTCCCACTGCGTAGCGCTAGCAGCACCGCCACCGCCGACTTGCACGTCACGCACCTCGCTGTGGTCAGCTGCGCTAGGGCTCTCTGCTGCGAGCTGGGCATCAGCAAACTCAGCAGGGTCAGCCTCAGGGCCATCAGAGTCACCTGAGCGCTCTCCCACCTCCTCCTTGGCCCCGAGGTCGGCACTCTTGCTGCGCTGATGCTGGCCGGCATGACGCGGTGGCAGCGTTTCCTGCTGCTCGGGGCAGAGCGCAGCACTTGAAGTTGAAGCATACAGGTCTCCGCCAGGCCCTAGCCCTAGGTCGTCATCGGTCGCAGGACCAATAATCCTGTCCGCACCGTCATCGCCAATGCAACCAGCAGCAATCCCGCCACTTCCTGTGCTGGGGTCGCCAGTGCTCGCACCTTCCGTACTGCCTTTGCAGCCGCTAATGCCAGCGGCGCTCGCCTCATGACGCGTTGACGCTGCTGCTGCCACCTCAGCCCGCGGCTTCCCTCCTGTCAAGGCGCCAGCAGCGCCCTTGTTTGACTTCAGCTCGGCGGCAATCAGCGGGATATCCTCCTGGTTCATCAGAGCGCTGGCTCGGGTGAACAACGTCGCGCCGGCCTTGAGGGACGCCGTCCAGCGGCTGGTGGGCGGCACCGGGTTCTGAGGCGTGATCTGGCGCGCATAGGTGTTGCTCACAAAGCCGACTGGCACGGTGGGGGAGGGCTTGGCGGCACCTGCGGTGGAAAGGCGCCGCTGCGGCCCGCTTGCGGATCGGGCTGGGGGGGCAGCGGAGTGCAGGCGTGCAGGGCGCTGGTGTGGGGTGTGAGCGGTCGCGTCCGGGTCAGTGCCACTGTCAGCGTCACTGTCAGCGTTGCTGCTGGCTTCACTGCTGCTGCTGCGACGGCTGCTGACACCAGAAGGCCTGCTGGTGGTGACCGGCGGCTGTGGATCATCAAGCATGGCATTGCCTTCAAGCTCCAACGCGACGCCGCGGGTTGCTGCGGCTGCAGCTTCATGTGCGGGCTGCTCCGGCTGCTGCTGCTGCAGCCTTTGCTCGCTGCCTGCTGGCTGCGCGCGCGCTGTGCCGGCGCAACCAGCGTCTATGCTGCGCAATGCGGCGTATGCTTCCTCAGCTGCAACTGCAGCGCCTTGCGTGTCATCAGGAGCGGGGGCATCCAGGGGATCCCGTTCCTGGCCACAAGCTGCTGCAGCAGCATTACCGCCACTGTCTGGCAAAGGTGTGTTTGCCGCAACATCATCCATCCCTAGGCTCCCATCAGTGTCGCTATCATCGGCGTTCTGCTGAGTGCTGTGCGTGGCAGGAGCTCCAGCTTCATGGCGGCGGGCAGGCTTGTCTTTGCCCTTGCGCCCGCCTCTGCCCTTGCTGGTGCCGGCCCCAGACCCAGAACCAACGCTCGCAGCAGGTAACGTGCTGTCATCGTGGCGCGTTATGCGCTGCCCTTGGCGTGGCGGAGGCACGTTTGCGGTATTGCGAGTACCTCCGGTAGGCACGGCGGACGGCTCCGGCGCCGGCATGCTGCGCGAGGGACTCGTGTGGTGCTGCGAGCGAGCTGCTGGCCGAGCGGGAGATGTGGAAGTTGCCGCAGGCCTCAATGAGACTTGCTTGCCCCCGCTGCCATTCCCACCTGCCTTGCTTGCCCCCTGGGCAGGTGTTGGTGTTGGTGAGGAGTGCGCAGCAGCAGCAGCGGCAGCAGCGGCCTGCATCAGCACAGCGCTATCCACAGCCGCTGCTGTAGCAGCCTTGAGCTTGGCTCCATCGGAGCCTGCGCCGCTGCCCGGCTTGTCGCCTGCCAGGCGTGCCGGACGGTTATGTCGGGGGCGTGGGAATGGCCTGCTGGCAGGCGTTGTTGTTGTTTGGCGCTGCCCCTGCCTGCGCCCGGCTGGCTTGTCACTCTCTCCGGTCCAGACTGCTTCAGCATATGCCTCTGCTGCACTGCGGCGGGGAGATGCTCGGCCCTTATCACCTTGGCTGTCATCATCGTCCCCACTGTCGTGCGACCATTGCGCGGCGGCTGCTGCTGCACCGTCCCATGACATCTCATGCTCTGCATTCTTGTCTGTGCCGGCACCAATGACATCGTTCGGCTGCTGCCAAGAGCTGAAGCTTCCAGCTGCATGCTGAGGTGTTGCTGGGTAGATATTCAGTGTTGGTGAGCGTACGTGCGAAGGGGGCGTGACAGGCATCTGGGCTGGCAAGCGTGCGAAACCTGGCGGTTGCGCCCGCAGGCGCGCTACGTCGCGCGTGGCGTTCCGCACGCATCGCTGGAGGCTCTCCTGGCCCTTGCTGGATGGGTTATTCCCTGGTTTCAGGAGCTGCTGCTCATCGTTTAGGGCCTGCGACAAGTGAGCCAAGGCCCGCAGCAGGTGAGTATGACCACGCCGAAAAGTCAGGACTGTAAAACTGTTACAAGAGCAGGCCAAAAACTTTGGGCTGCGCTAGGAACATACATCACACACTGACCTCCTCGATTGAGAGCTTGAGCTTTTGCGTGTTGGTTTGGCATGTTTTCAGTGCCACCTTCATCGCAGCCTTGTACACCTGAGGCACAGAGCACACCCAGGCGTACTCAGTCTGTAATGCAGGACGTTTGCAACCAGTTACTGGTCTGAGCCATGGCGTATTGCACTGCAGGTGGCAAGCATTTGCCTGACCTGAATACGATACAAGCCGTCTGTGCGCAGAGACGTCGTGTCAGGCTGAAGTACCCTGACAGAGTCTAAGGCCTCCATGGGTAGCGGTGTGTGCTGCGGATAGGCGCAAAACGTACCGCTCATCATTTTTGCCAGGACTGAAGGTGGCAACCACAAAGTGTGTTTCAAACGGCACGAGCAAAACGAAAGCTTTCGCACCAGGTAAGCCTGCTCCAGGTACAGCTCCTTTACACTATCGATGGCCTGCATCCAGGACAACGCAGAGGCCCGCAAAGGTGGCCCTTCACTTTCTGTCCGCCCGCCATTTCAGTGATACCTCCATTCGTCTGGGTAACGAGGACCAAGGCACCTAAACAAGGCACGCGACACTCAACAACTTGGAAGGAGTCCGGCAAGCATGATTGCAACACACCTGTTTGGTTCCTGGCCACGTAGCTCGCATCGTAGGCACGCCCTGCTGGGAAGTCACGTCGCAAGGCTGTGCGAGCTCTTGCACGCCTATTCCAATTGTTGCCTGCTCTTGGCCAGTCAAGATGACAGTTGGCTGCTGAGCAGCCTCCTCTGGCAAGCTGCCCAAGGGCCCCGGCTGCGGCTCCATGTCCTTACTTCGGCTGGCTGCAAAGGCTTGGGGCCCCTGCTGACGATGCGCACAAGTCAAGCTGCTTTTGTAGGCATCCTATACCCTTACATGTGTGGCACATTGTGTAAGATTGCAGCGCACATTGCAAAGGACTCTAGCGAAGAGTGAGCGGCAGAAAACAAGCGTGAACTGCGTCGTCCTGGCTTTGCTAGAAAGGTGAACACCAAGCAGCCTGCATCTGTTCAGTCATGGTTTAACCGGCGGTCTTCATGTCACCACTTGCAGACGGTGGCTCAGATTCTGCACTTGGGCAGCTGTTGGATGGGCGCCTGCTGTGCATGTCTTCGGCATCGAAACCATCCGCGTGGCTGCTATCAGGATGCACACCAGGCCAGGACGGCAGCACAGTGCCATCTCAGTGTGGAAGTGCACACCCCCTCACCTGCTTGAACCTTCCTATCCTAGCATGCAGGCTTGGCAATGCAGCCAGCGTGCGCTTTGCCGAAACCCGATTTGAATACACCACCACATGCGTTTTAACAGCCTCAGGGTCCTCAGCCTCGGCCTCAGAGTGTTAAGTGAATGCAGCCGAGACGCTGTGCATGCACAATGCCGGCCGCCCTACTGTAGAGGGCATGCCACTCAACTGCGCAGCGCAACGCGGTGCAACGCAGCTGTCAGCAGCAGCGTACCATCCTCGCATGTCGGTTGAGCGATCGCAGGCTGGACCGGCCTTTCCCATGCTTGAGAGGTTGCTTGAGGACGCATGTTTCCTCATGCTTCGGCCGCTGACATCAATACATCATACCGCTACCTCTTCCGTTGTCATCGTGATTGGTCATCACTCTGACGCCCAGAGCATGGCCAGCTCAGTAAGTAGCAGGCGGAGGTCGTTCAGTACACCTGTTGCACAATTTGAGCGACCTAGCTAGACTGAATTCGTCTGGATTCTGCTTAACCAGCGTGCTTGTGGTGGTCAGTACCCATGTTTAAATAGATGGTGCCCAGGGATACGCTGCTGCTGCATGCTAGCCGCAAAATGCTCTGACCCATGACTGCGGGACGACGTCAACATCGAGGCCGACAGAGACGAGCTACAAAGACGCCACATGTGCAGGCACTGAATCCTTAAGTTCATACCAGTAGTTGCACAGCCCTGTTGCTTTGCAATAACAAGCAGCACCGACTGCATTGGCGCTGCCTCAGCCTGACAAGCTCTCAAGACGCCTCAACATCCATCCAGCAGCGCAGCCAACTGCCACACACATCTCGTGTTGAACAAAACCCTCGGTGGGGTCCACACCCTCAAAACCACAGCGCCGGCACCACACGGAACCACATTAACACTGGGTTCGGGACTTTCAGAGCAGCAACCCATGGATTCCAGCGTGTTGTTCACAAACAGGCGCATCGTCCCACACATCAGCTTCAGCCGCAGCAGCATCAGCAGCATCAGCATGCCCGGCGAGCATGCCGCTCCTGCTAAGCTGCTGCCCAGGCCGCTTGCAGCTGCTACCTGCACCAGACCCCTCAGCACCAGCACCGGTCTTGTGTGGAGGCACTGCCAGCATCCTCCAGCGCAGACGCGCAGCCCTACCCAAGAGGCCTACCACAGGAGCCCTCTGCGACCAGGCCGAGACGGCCATGGAGGCACCGCACTCAGCGCCAGCAGCACGGGTCACACCACATCAGGCAACCCTGGCAAGGTGAGAGCGGGTCCGCCGCATTCCCTGACCTGCATTCTTAAATGGTTGGTCGAGCTTACATCACTTGGCCAATCAGGCGTGGTTACTTGCATTTGCATCACTGCGGAGGTAATGCACTTGAGTGCTGAGCAGCAGCAGTTACCGTGAGCAGCAGCAGTTACCGTGAGCAGCTGGCAGCCCCACTGCAAGAAGTGTTCAATGCCCTCAGTTGATCCACAGAAAAATTCATTGTGTGTGGCACTACTGCTGCTTTTGATGCCCATGTTTTTGTTGTTTGCATTGCAGGCGGGTCGGGTGATCTATAGCGGTGCGAAGCTTGCGGTCGATGCGGACTACATGCAAGCTTATTTTCCAGGCGTACCGCTTTACAGCAGGCAGCAGGTCAAGCTGGCAATTGAGCTGGATGGCGGCCTGCACGAGTGGGGCCAGACTGTCAAGCTGTATGAGTTTTGGGTCATGAGGCGCCCGGACGTGTCATTCCTCACGGAAGTCAACGGCATTCGCGCCAGGCATATCAACGGCAAGGTTCACCTTGGTTATAGGCTGTGCCGCAACGATGACAACCCTGAGGACTGGTTCCTAGTATTGGTCTTATCCACACAGAGCGGGCCTAGGCTCAAACCAACCCCGCCAGTGACGCTTTCCAGCCTGCATGACAAGCTGCCCTCAGACGTTGTGCAGCCAGTATCCTCAGCAGTCTCGCCTCCATCATCACCTGCAGCTGAGGGGCCTGCCCAGTTGGGGGCGGCGGCGGCAGAGGCTGACGCAGAGGCGGCAGGCCTTGCATTGCCGCCACCAGCGCTGCCACTGGCGGCATCAGGGTCCGTGGTGGACAAGGTCCTTCATGACACACGGAAGCAGGTCAGCACAGCTGCCGTATCTGGTGCCATCAGCGCATGCAGCAACGCGGGACTGGACAACCTGGCAGGCCAGGTGAGAACTGAGCTGGGAGTGCACCTGCTGCCGCATTCCAGTACGCAGTTATGCATGCATGTGTCCAAATAAGGACAAAATCACTGGCATGTCTTACCCATGCGCTCGTTGTGACCAGCCGTGGCTACCGCAGTTGACATCGAGTTCACATTGGCATCCGCTGGGTGCGGCACAACTTACGCCATTATGCTTGAATATTAAGCCGTTGCAGCTGGTTGGCAGCTGTGGCAACCATCGCTAGGCACACTAGTACCCTCACTGGGTACATGATGCTTGCCATTGTTGATTCACGGATGAAAAGCATCGTGTGGCATTGCAAATGCTCGTGTTATCCTGATTTCAGGCGGGTCGGCTGATCTACACTGGTGCAACGCTTGCGATCGATGAGGACTACATGCAAGCTTATTTTCCGGACATGATGGTTGGCAGCAGGCAGCGAGTGAAGCTGGCGGTTGAGCTGGATGGTGGCCTGCATGAGTATCGCAACGCTATCAAGCTATACACCTGCAGCATGGTGAAGTCTCAGGACGCGGGCTACCTTACGGATATCAGGAATCACCACATTCGGCCCAGGTTGATCAACGGCAAATTCCACCAGGGCTGGAAGCTGTGCCGCTATGACGACAACCCCGAGGACCCCTGGTTTCTGGTTATTGTCATGTCCACAAAGAGCGGGCCTTGGCTTCAGCCCACCCCGCCCGTGCTGCTTTCCAACCTGCACGGCAAGCTGCCCACAGACTTTATGCCACCAGCAGTCTCTGCAGCAGCGGTACCTCCATCATCCCCTGCAGCTGTGGGGCCCGCGCAGGTGGAGTCACTGGCGGTGGAGGTCGTTCTGCACGCGGCTGATGACGCAGAGGCGGCGTTGCCGCCACCAGTGCTGCCACTGGCAGCATCAGGGCCAGTGGTGGACAAGTTCCTTCATGACACAAAGCAACACGGCAGCACAACGAGCAACTGACGGCGCCGCCGCCGCCTCCATGATGGGGACAATGGGGCCGCTGGCGGCGGAGGTCACGAGCGAAATGAACGAGGCAGCTGCAGGGGCGGCAGGTCGTCACCAACGCTGCCGGCGGCAGTGCTGGCAGTGGCGATGGCCCTTCCTTATCAGTGAGGCTCTTTGCGATGCTCGGATTTCATGTGCGTGGCCATGATGCTGCCAGGCTGGGTAAGCCGCTAACATCTTTGGCGCCCGGTAGCGACGACGCAGCATGGCATGCAGCATGTAGGGGCATTTGGTGTGAGGGATACAACTGCCCTGCATACCACAATGCCACGACGCTGGCCCATGTACTGTACAGGACTGGTTTGCAACCCATGCTGCCTCCACCACCCAATGATGCCGCACCCAACTCCACCATTCCTTCCGCCGCTGCCAAGCCTGATGGGGTGACAGCAGCCGCTCGTGCACATCTCGCTGGCATGCCTGGCCCTTGGTGTTGACATCCAGCCTGCGCTGCTTGAAGCCGCACCTGCTCTTTGCAGACGGGTATGCCCGCCTTGGGCCCACGCACGCCATTGCATTCCTCCCACATTCCTCCCACATTCCTCCCACATGCCTCCCACATTCCTCTGCCTGTGCTCTATTCGGTTATTCCATTGGTCTGTGCATTCCTTTGACCACCGTGGTGCTTTCATGCACGGCCGCTCAGCTTCATCACCACTCCCACCGTACTGCGCCACGCACATATACCGTACACCAGTATTACAGTAATTACTATACCTCAACACTCTTCGCAGTGTTTGAATCAGGATTTTGAATGGTCACCATTTAGTACATATCAAGGAAACACCGTAAAACGCTAACGAGCTGGGATTTCCATTCCCTTCGGTGGTAAAGGATTTCGCCAAACGCCTTGAATTGCTGGACGCCTTTCTATGTGGCCTGTGTGTGGCACCAGCAGCCATACATGCTGCCGCACGCATGGCTATGCATCTTCACCTGGTGCCACCTTCACGACGCCTTTTGCTGCACAACAAGCATTTCCCCCTCCTTCCTGCTGATAGAATCTCGCTCAGCCTACACGGCATGCGCGTCCTGCGCATGCTTGCGGTGCTGCACAACATGTACAGCATGTTCACTCGTCCCTGCGGGGCGTGAGGCTTACAGCGCGCCACACACAGAGCGTTGCGGCAACCTGATGGATGCCTAATTCACGCGGCGGCAGAACATCCCAGTCAGTCTAATGCGTGTTAGGTGCGGTTCAGCGTGGCTGCTATCAGCATGCACGCCATGCAAGGACGACAGCACATTCCAGTGCGAAAGTGCACATTGCCTGCTTGAACATTCCGAGAATGCAGGCTCAGCAATGCATGTCAGTGTGCGCCTCGCCAGAAACCAATTTAAGTGCACCACCGTGCATTTGACAGCCTCGGCCTTGGAGTGTAAAGGACTGGAGCCGGCACGTTTTGCATGCACAACGCCGGGGGCGCTACTGTTGAGGACATGCAACGCAACTGCTCAGCGCAACGCAACTGTCGCGGCGTTTGTACCATCCTCGCATGTTGGTTGAGAGATCGCAGGCTGGACAAGCCTTTACCTTGCTTGAGGGGTTGCTTGAGGATGTATGTTACCTCAGCCTCGGCCTTTGCCATCATGCCGCTACCTGTCCTGCTTTTGCCGTGCAGGGTCAGAACTTCGACGCACACAGCATGGCCAGGGGTTGGATCGTTCAGTATGCTGTTTGCACAATTTGAACGACCTTGCTCGCCTGAATACGGCCTTCCTCCTGCTTGGCCAGCGTGTTTCTGGTCAGTACCAAGATTGTACTAATTCTACATTTGTATGCCATGGACGGATGCACTGCTGCAAAATGCTGTGTCTGATGACTGCGGTACAATGTCAACGTCGGAAGTCACAGCAGGGTTTCCACAAATCCAGCATGTGCCTTCACGGGTTGGCTATAGGGAGTTTTACGGTCCTCTCCTGTTAGATGCAGTCCCAAGCAGCATCGAATTTGTGGTCGCTGCCTCAGCCTGACAAGTTCACAAGACGCCTCAACATCCGGCAGCACAGCCAACTGCCAAACGTCTCGTGGTGGACAACACCCTCGGTGGGGTCCACAAACCCAAGCCTACATCATTGGCACCACCTGAAAGCGCATTAGCACTGGTTCGGGACCTTCAGAGCAGCAACCCATGGATTCCAGCGTGTTGTTCACAAACAGGCGCATCGTCCCACACATCAGCTTCAGCCGCAGCAGCAGCATCAGCAGCAACAGCAGCAACAGCAGCATCAGGCTCGGTGCTGTTCCTGCTGGGCTGCTGCCCAGGCCACTTGCAGCTGCTGCCTGCAGCAGACCAGTCTTGAGCAGCACTGGTCTTGTATGGAGGCACTGCCAGCATCCTCCAGCGCACACGCGCAGCCCTACCCCAGAACCCTACCTCAGGAGCCCTCCGCGACCGCCTTCCCCATGCCGATACAGCCGCGGAGTCACCGCGTTCAGTGCCAGAAGTGCTGGCCACACCGCATCAGACGGCCCTGGCAAGGTGAGAGGGGGTCCACTGGTTCCAAGCTTGGTTGATTGATTGATTGCAGGTTCCATGTACTCAATCGCTCTTAGTTGGGCTTTGTCACTTGGCCAATCAGGCGTGGATTACTTTACTGCTGAGCTAACGCACGAAGAAGCAGTTATCCAGCAGTCACCCAGTGCCCACTGCTGTGTCCATGTTGTTTGCATCATAGGCGGGCCGGCTGATCTACGCCGGTGCAATGCTCGTGATTGATGATGACTACATGAACGCGTATTTTCCAGGCGTGGCGGTTGGCAGCAGACAGCGTGTTAAACTGGCAATCGAGCTGGATGGCGGCCTGCGCATGCATCATGAGGCCATCAATACAATCAAGCTTTACGAGTTCATGGTCGTGCGGCGCCAGTATGTGTCCTACCTCACAACCACCAGCCACGTTCGGTACAGGGTCATCAACGGCAAGTTCCACCTCGGATGGAGGATGATGCACAGTGGCAACAACCCCGGAGACTGGGTCCTCGTGATCGTCCTGTCCTCACAGAACGGGCCGTGGCTTAAACCGATCGCGCCTATGATGCTTTCCAACCTTCAGGGCAAGCTGCCCTCAGACCTTGTGCAGCCAGCAGCATCTTCAGCAGTCGTGCCTCCATCATCACTGGCAGCTGAGGGGATGGCGGCGGCGGCAGATGGGCACGAGGCTGAGGCAGAGGCGGCAGGCCAGGTGGGAGCTGGTCTGGGAGTGCGCCTGCCGCATTCCAGTATACAGTTGTGCGTGTGTCGAAAACAAGGATCGCATCAGTGGCAAATTGTACCAATGCGCTTGTTGTGCCCAGCCGTGGCTACTACAGATCACATCGAACAGCGTCCAAGTTTGCATGCGCTACAACTCACGACATGTAGGGCCCTCCCTGTACTCCCTGGTGCATGGTGCTTGCCATCATTGATTCACGGATGAAAAACATGGTAAAGTGTGGCATTGCAAATGCCCGTGTTATCCTGATTTCAGGCGGGTCGGCTGATCTACAGCGGTGCGATGCTTGCAATCGATGAGGACTGCATGAGCGCTTATTTTCCAGACATTCAAGTTGACGGCAGGCAGCGGGTCAAGCTGACAATCGAGCTGGATGGCGACCTTCACGAATACCATAACGCTATCAAGCTGTATGACTGTTTGATCGTGCGGCGTCAGGACGTGTCCTTCCTTACGGAAATCCGCAACGCCCGGCACAGGATCATCAACGGCAAGTTCCACCGGGGCTGGAGGATGATCCACAACGACAACTCTGAGGAGCGCTTCTTGGTGCTTGTCCTGTCCTCCCAGAGCGGGCCTTGGATTGACGCAACCCCGCCCATGACGCTTTCCAGCCTGCATGACAAGCTGCCCTCCGACCATGTGCAGCCAGCAAATTCTTCAGCAGCGGCACCTTCCTCATCATCTGCTGCAGCTGTGGGGCCGGCCCAGGTGGGGCTGCCAGCGGCGGCAGAGGCTGGGCATGAGGCTGAGGCTGAGGCTGGCACAGGCCCTGCATAGCTTCCACCACCAGCGGTGCCACTGGCGGCATTAGGGCTGGTGGTGGACAAGTACCTGACCAACACACAGCATGACGGCAGCAAGGCTAACCACCGATGGCACTGTCGCCGCCTCCACATACGCTTTACTGTGTGGCACGATGACACGCCTTGCTGTGTGACGCCAGCAGCCATACTGCCACACGTGTGGCGTTGCATCTTCACCCGACGCCAGCTTCAGGATGCCTTTGATGCACACCAAGCATTTCTCGTTCGTTTCTGCTGATGGGGTCTTGCTTAGCCGGCACGGCATGCCGGTCCGGCCGTGCTGCACAGCATTTGTACTCATTGCTGCGTTGCGGTGAGGCCCGCAGCGCGTCACACGGCGCTGCACTCAGCGCTAGATAGATGCCTATAATAATAGGCAGCAGAGCGGTCCAGTGCGCACTAGGTACGGATCAGCGGTGACCTTCCAGCGGTTTGATATGTGTTTGCTTGGACGGCACACTTGGTGCTGAGCCTTCACATACTCTGTGCAGTTTGCATACAACTGCGCTTACTTCTAGTTCAACCCGATTGCTTCCGCGCCTGTGTGTGTGGGGCGGATACACACTCAACTGCAAACCCATGTATTTAGTTCGGGCAGTGAGCGGTTGAGCGGCTGTTGTGTGTTGTCAGTGCCTGTCTGATGCACAGCGTGCATGTGCATTGAGCTTCCCATGGGGGACTCTCCCCTATGGGGGACCCTCCCCTACTGCTGGCGCTGGACCCTTGCAAGCTGTGGCTGCTATCTTGAATGCAATCATGCATGCTGCACAAATCAATTGCTCATTCACGCCTTGCATGCATGCCTTGGACGCTACGGGCATCGCCGTGTCGGCGGGGCGCATCTTGGACCTTGGCGAGGCTGCGGCATGCCGACGTCTGCTTCCCAACGTGATCACACCTCCGTCCGCCTGGTGAAGCAATGACATACAGCTCAGTTCTTCAGCGAGCAGCAGCTAGCATGATTATATACACCCCAACGACAGTCCCAATGCCCTATGCACTGTTAATAACTCAAGCTGGCAATCCGTCAGCCGATGTCGTCACAGCTGAAACTGCAGCCGAGCCACTCAATGCACCCAGTTCAGTGTAGTTTGAAGGGGTTTGCGCGACCTGCCTAGTTTAAATACGCCTGTCCTCTGCTTGGCCAGTGTGCCGCTGGTGGTCTGTACCCAGCGTCAATGGGATGTAATGGTGCATGCCTGCCGCCCAATGCTCTTCCTGATGACTGCGGGACGACGTCAACATCGAGGCCGACAGAGACGAGCTACAAAGCAAACCTGCGCACGGATTGCGTACCCAGTACTTTCCCAGCCCTCTTTGGTTGCAGTCCCAAGCAGCACTGACTTTATTTGCGCTGCCCCAGCCTGACAAGCTCACTCAATTTCAAGCAGTGCAGCCAACTGCCAAGAGCATCGTGGTGAACACACCCCTCGGTGGGGCCCACACCTTCCAGCCCACACGGTTGGCACCACTTGGAACCGTGTTATAACTTGGTCTGGGACCTCCAGAACAGCAGCCCATGGACTCCAGAATGATTCCCACAAACAGGTGTACTGTTCCACGCAGCAGCAGCTGGCCCGATGCGCGTGCCGCTCCTGCTAAGCTGATGCCCAGGTCCCTTGCAGCTGCTGCCTGCAGCAGACAACCAGTCTTGCACAGCACTGGGCTTGTGTTGAGGCACTGCCAGCCTCCTCCAACGCGCATGCGCAGTAGCACCCAAGATGCGTACCACAGGAGCCCTCTGCTGCAACCCTCCACATGCCGAGACGGTAGCTGTGGAGTCACCGCGTTCAGTGCCAGCAGCACAGGCCACACCACATCAGGCAACCCTGGCAAGGCGAGAGTGGGTCCGCCGCAATCCCTGTGTCGCATGCATACATGGTTGGTTGACCGCTCCTGATGTAACATAACATAACATACATGGTTGGTTGACCTTACATCACTTGACCAATGAGGCGTGGTTTGCATTAGCATCACTGCGAGCGATAACAGCAGCAGTTTGCCAGCTGTCACTCAGTGCCCACTGCTGGGCGTGTACATGTAGATCAGTTCTAGTTCCAGAAGAGATGTATATCAGTTCTAGTTCCAGAAGAGAGTTGCAACTTGGCTAGAAAGCCCCAAGGTTGGACAACCTTTAAACGCTAAACCTCGCGCTGCGCGGCGCGACGATGCACATACATCTCACCCAAGCAAACATGCATGGTACTTTCCATGCGTACGGTCAAGCAATGGTTGATCCCCAGAAAACATCATTGAGTGTTGCACTACTGATTCACATGATGCCTTTGGTGTTTGAATTGCAGGCGGGTCGGCTTATCTACAGAGGTGCAATGATTGCAATCGATGAGGACTACATGCAAGCTTATTTTCCAGACATGGCGCTTGGCAGCAGACAACGCATCAAGCTGGCGATTGAGCTGGATGGCGGCCTGCGCATGCATCACGAGGCTATCAGGCTTTACGACTTTTGGCTTGTGAGGCGCCCAGACGTGTCCTTCATTACAGCAGTCAGCGATTTCAATATTCGATCCGAGGTCCTCAACGGCAAGTTCCACATTGGGTGGAGGCTATGCTGCAAGGACGACAACCCTGAGGAGTGGGTCTTAGTGATTATAGTATCCCGAGAGGCTAGGCCTTGGATTGATCCAGGCCTACCCATGCCAGTCTCTAGTATGTATCCGGACATGCAGCTGCTGGCAAAGCTCCAGCCGCGGCCATGCACGCCAGGCTCGCTAAGTAACGGTGCAGCATTGCTTGATCCAGATGGCGCCTTTGACGTAAAACGGCCCACAGACCTTGGGCAGCCAGGTGTCTCTTCAGCAGCGGCTGACACTGAAGCTGCATTGCGTCCACCAGCGCTGCCACTGGCGGCGTCAGGGCCGGTGGTGGACAAGGTCCTACATGACACGCGGCAGCAGGACAGCAGAGCTGCTACATCTGGTGCCATCAGCTCACGCATTAGTGTGGGACTGGACAACCCGGCAGGCCAGGTGGGAGTGCGCCTGCTGCATTTCAGTATGCGGTTGTGCATGTGTTCAAAACAATGACCACATCACTGGCAAATTGTACTTTTGCGCTGGTTGTGACCAGCAATGGCTACTGCAGTTGACATCGAAAAGTTCACATTTGCATGCGCTGTGTGAGGCATCACTCACACCATTATGCTTGATTACAGTAGTAAGCCATAATAGGCGGTTGGCAGCTGTCTCGACCACAGATACAGACACAATGCCCTTACGGAGTACATAATGCTTTCCAGCGTTGGTTCACGGATGAAAAGCGTTATAACGTGTTGCATTGCAAATGCTATCCTCTTGCAGGCGGGTCGGCTGATCTACAGCGGTGCACTGATTGTAATCGATGAGGACTACATGCAAGCTTATTTTCCAGGCATGACGGTCGGCAGCAGGCAGCGCGTGAAGCTAGCGATTGAGCTGGATGGCGGTCTGCTTGAGCATCGTAACCTCATCAAGCTGTATGAATGTTTCATTGTGAGGCGCCCAGACGTGTCCATCCTTACGGACTTCACGGGTCACAGCGTTCGATCCGCCTACATCAACGGCATGTTCCACCGCGGTTGGAGGCTGTACCACTACCATGACAACCGTGACGACTGGGTCGTAGTGATTGTACTATCCCGGGAGGCTGGGCCTTGGATTGACCCAGGACCACCCACACTGTTTCCCAGCCTGCATCACAAGCTGCCCACAGCTCTTATGCAGCCAGCAGTGTCTTCATCATCGGATGCACCTCCATCCCCTGCAGCTGTAGGAACCTCCCAGGTGGGGCCGGTGGCAGCGGAAGTTGAGCGCAATGCAGCAGGCGCTGCGCTGCTGCCAGTGGCGGCATCAGAGCCGGTAGTGGACAAGGTCCTACACGCCTCACGGCAACACGGCGGCAGGACGAACCACCCGCAGCACCGCCGCCTCCATGCATGGAGACAGATGTGGCGCCTGCCACAGTGGGGGCAGTGGCGGCAGAGGTCACGCGCACAATGAACGGGGCAGCTGCAGAGACGGCAGGTCATGCAGTGCAATCACCAGCGCTGGCGGTGGCAATGGCCCTTCCTAATGAGTGAGGCTCTTTTTGATGCTCATATTGCATGTGGCCATGATGTTGCTAGGCCGGACACTCACCTGGGACAGCATCAGCATCCTCAGGGCCATGTATCGATAAGGGCAGCACTGCACAGCGGCCAGACATGGCATGTGGCATGCAGGGGGACGACTTCTTGTGAGGAACAGAGGTGTCGCTGCATGCCACAACTCTGGACCATGTACCGGGCTCTTCAGATGCCCATGCTGCCACTGCCACCAGCAGTTCTGATGCCACCCTCATACCTCGTGTGTCATGATATGGCTGAATGGGCCAGCAGCAGCAGCTGCCGCGCCATAACAGCCCACTTCCATTAGAGCATAGCTAGCGTAGCAGCAGCAGCAGCAGGGGCGATGATGGCGCAAAAAAGACTGACATGTCATGATCTTAGCCGTGGGGCCCGGTGTGTGCGCGCTTGCAGTGGGTTGTGGCACTGTGCGCTGGTTGCAGAAAGCGTGTGTCTGCATGTGAGCGCACTGCCATGACGGAACCCCGTCCGCCTGGTGCACCGCGGTCGCGGCTGGAGGAAGGCGATGCTCGCCTTTGCGTTCTTACATTTGCAGCTGCCTAGGTACTTGCTCTTCAATGCTGAACCTTCCAGATATTAACAATCTCTTCTCACATGAAAGGGGTCGCATCGTTCTTCGCCACAGCATTTCATGCAAAATCCCCATTGTGGTTGACTTTACATCACTCCCCATTGTCCCCATTGTGTGTCCAGTTCCTGTGTGAATGACCTGCGCACAGGCCCTACCTTTGCATGGCGTCGACACGGTGAAAGCGGCTGCACATAGCCTGTGAGTGCCGCCATGATCAGCATCCCCATGCTACAAAACACCTGCCCCTGCTGGAGCACAGGTGCCCTGAGTGTTGGTAACGTCACTAGTAGCACTAGTAGCGCGGAGGCGGGGGAGGGAAATTCGTGGTCTGCAGCTTGAGCTGAGAGCATACATGCATTGGTATCGTGCGTAAAGTATCATGGGCTTCACAGTGCACCGTTCAACCAAGCCCACCTGGATCATGGCATACGTTAAGTGAACAAGGCACGCAGCTTTGCTTGAATGTGCTGCCGGCAGCAGGTCCAACTGTAATATCTCTGAGCATGTGGCTGTCATGACTCGGGCTTGGTCTCTGCATCGATCGGCTTGCGCAGCAGCTTCAGCGTCTTGATGACTCGCTCCTCCAGGCTCATCAGGCGCGCGCGCTCCGTAGCGATCATTCGGTCCTCACCAAAGAGCGCCTGCACGTGCTCCAGCAGGCCTGCGGGCGTGGAGCAAGCAAGCAAGACACACATGCCCCTCAATTTCCAGGCCAGACCAACTGGCACATACACCGTCTGCACACTCGAGTACAGAGATGGAGTACAGAGATGGTGCCACACAGACGGATGCGTCAATTTGCCTTGCATGCCCATACGAACAGGGCCTACAGTAGCCACAGAGTGCAGGTAGTGCAGAATGCACCTAATGCACCGCAGTTAGCAACAATATGACTTCTTCCAAGCATGATCTCCTGTTCCAACAGAATCAAGTTATGTTATGTTACATCAGGAGCGTGTTGGCCGTACGGCCCATGCTCCCCCCAGATGTGGACCAGGCAGGCAAAAGAGGGTCACCAAGTACACCAAGCTATGCACATAGAACCAAGTTAGTGATGATAGGAGGGATGCATGCCAACACCGGAAACAGTCCAACAAAATATTCAACCGATCTCCACCGCATGTTTCACGTCCCCACCTGGCTTGTTGTGCACGCCAATATTGTCATCGTCGCCGCAGGCTTTCCACAGCTCCCGCAGCAGGCGATCCGCCAGGGATCCTCCCGCAGCTGCGTCAAACCTGTGGGTGCTGTAGGAACGATTGCGTGCTGTTGAGCTGCGAGGCTGACTGCTGCTCCTGTAAGCTGCCCTCACCTTGCGGGTTGACACGCGTGCCCGGTTGCATCGTGGTGCAAACACATCGCGCATGGTTTTGCGAATGATCTTCGCCACGTGCGCCTCCACCCCTCCATGCGTGACCTGATTTTCAGGGTGAATAAATATCAGCAACGGAGTTGGAATGGTCGTGTTTATAACAGCATAAGACATGCGGCCCATGGCAGGATGAGCACAACGTAATGCGCCATGCAAGTTGTTCGGATTTAGCCCTGCAGGTTGCGTCGTGTTTGCTTCCAGCGGTCAAAGCAAAAGCACTGCGAGATCAATAATGCCAGTGTACGGGGCTGAGAGGGTTGCGTTGGCGCGGATGGATCACACTGACAGCCCACAGCGGGTGGCTCTTTGCGGCTGCAATGCTGGGACCAGCAGAATCGGCCCCGGCAGCGTCAGTGCAGGTACATACCGTGCAGGTACGTTGAGGCAGACGCTTAAACAGACGTATAGGCAGACGTTTAGACAGGCATTCCCTCAGGCCACCTTGCTTGGTCTCATGCATGCCTGTTGCATGCTGCCTCTGCTGGCAGGCCAGCCGGTTGGGCGGCAGATGCACTCGTTGGTCTCCACCACCTGCTTGTGCTGCTGGTACTGATCTTACTGGGTTTACTATATGTACTGCTTGCCCTGGCGCCACCACCTCACCTTGTAGTACGCAAGCGTGGTTGCCATCATCTTCAGCGCCGGGTCATCTGGTGAGAGTCGCTCCATCGCCCGTGCCTTGAGGTCAGAGAGGGCCGAGCCCGGCTCAGCAGAATCGGACAGACCTTGGGGCTCCTGCAAGAACGGCAGTCATGCAAACGTGTGTGCCAGGTGCTTCACAGGCGGAATTTTGAATGGGTCCGGTGTCTGAATTGAGCTCCACTCCTTGCTCAACACCCATGAAATCCCCGACCATGCACACGGTCGTGGCCATGCATTGCATTAAGTGCATGTACAGCACACATTTACTGGCTGGTGCGCATCCTACACGTGCATGCTGGATGACAGCTCGGTGACATTCAAAGGAAAGAAGCTCAACCGCAAGCCAAGCAAGGCCCCACCCTACACTTTGCTGGCTGATTGTTTGTTGCTGAAGTGCCAGCAGGGTAGAGCTGCCTTTGGCTCAAGCGGACTGCTGCAGTCCTCATGGACTCAAGCAGACTGTGCTGCATGCACCCAAGTGCCTAAATCCTGGGTATCCTTAGTTGCCACCCCACCTCATCAGCAGAGTGCAATTCATGGTAAGCGATCTTGAGTTCCGCCATGAATTCCGCGCACTCGGCCTGAAAGCCCTGCTCATCCAGCGTAAACGTCTCATCGTCCTGTGATTGCACATGTGGAGGCACGTGCCATTGTCAGTGTGGTAGGGCACAGGTAGGCACTGCAAAAACCTGCCACGTCATGCATGAATCCATCCAGCGCAAGTGTAACGCTAGGAGGCATACCTGATGGCTCAACAAATACATGCGGTCACATAGTGGCGGATACATACGGCTGTGTCGCGGTTAAATACTGTCACTGTTAAAACTTGAATCTTTGTGTATTGTGCTCTGTTAGTGTGTGACGTTGGCCAGTGCGGTGTTTTGCTGAACTCTCCAGCAGATTTGCGTCCTGATTTGGCTTTGTCTTGCTGGCCACCTTCTGGCAGTTGGTGGCCAGTTTCCTGCTCGCATTATGTTGCGCATGACCTGCAATATGTTGCGCAAACCCGCATGCTTGGCAGCATGGGACCTGCAGCATTCAGAATGCTATATAAGGAGGCATATGTGGTCGGTTTTGGCATTCTTTATTCGTCCTAATCTTTATTCGCCCTTATTCTCCCCTTTCTACTCAACTACTCACACTAAGAGTCACTCGTTTAATAAACCAACTGAGACGTAAACTCCCCTGATTCCCCGCCTGGGGCCCCATCGTCCCAACTAACTACACAACCCTAGACTCCATCCCCTCTTATCATCCCCAAACAAGCGTGTAATTATCTGTATTACCCCACGATTTGTGTGCCTCAGGACAGCGCCATCCACCCTCACTCTGTACCGCAGGCAGGTGTACCGCAACCCGCAGCTGCCTAGATGGTGCTGTTGTTGATCCCGTGCTGCACTGTACAGTTAAGTCTTCCGCTGCGCAGCTTACAGTCAGCATAACTGAGCATACCCAACGAAACACAGTTGCGGTTCCCTCGGTTAAACGTGTCTCTGCGGGGCAAGCGACAGCTGCTTGTTGCCGCAAACTGCCATGGATAGATGGCCACTGCATGTACATCAGCATTCGTCCAAGTGGGCCAGTAACTCACCTCCATGTCAATCGCCTCGTGGATGCGGTTTTCAGCCTTCTCAATGAACTCATCCATCAGGGACTGCATGATCGACCTGTAGGTGCCGTACGCATGTGCACAAACACAAAGGCAGATCATGCGACATTTTCAATGACCGTGGAGCATACATGATTGCTAGCAGTTGCTGGCACATGCTCCTTGTCACGGATACACAC
>BDDA01000181.1:157797-169347 GCA_001662385.1 Chlamydomonas asymmetrica | reverse complement strand
ATCAGACGCACCTGTCTCCTCATCAGACGTACGGTTCCCCCCCCCTTCCCTCCAACAGACCCCCCGCCTTCACAACGCACACCAGTCTCCTCATCAGACGCACCTGTCTCCGCCTAAAAAGCGCCTCGCGCAAAAAGCCCCCGTCCTCACAGGAGTACGATACGTCTCTACAACCGTACGATACGTCTCTCTCTCTACAGCCGTACGACCCCCATCCCCGCACGGGGTATGCCCCATCCTCCTCCTTTTGCGCGCTTTTACCAAAAGCGCAAAGGGCCACGGCATCACCGCCCTCCTTTTCAAACGTACGCCCCGTCTCTGAAAACGCACGCCCCGCTTGCTCCGAAGTCCGCCTCCATCCCATCAGCGGGCAACCAGCCTCTCATCATTACTCCCATGCCAGCCCCATCCAAGCATGCATGCATTGCGGGTATGCGAGGCGGTCCTCAAACGTGTCAGATTGCACGGTCCAAACACAAGCACAAAAAGTGAACGTCCCAGCATGACCAAACAGGACGAGACAGGACAGTCATTCATCAGTGCACGCCCCCCGCACGCAAAGTCACAAACGGTGTTTGGATTAGCGCTCGGAGGGACCAGCAATGTAATGCACAGCTTACGGCCTCCAGCGTGGCTAATTGTGCGTGTGCCAGTGAGAGCGACTACCCGCAACTACGGTATATCTATTCAGTACCACACAAGCCCTTGCCAGCAGGCGGCCATGGGGCTGGCGTCAGCGCATGAAAACAATCTCACGCATCCGGCTGCCAAGCAGCCCCATGGCCGTTTGCGCGGGTGCGTGGGTGCGAGGCGGGGCCTCCCGATCCCAGAAGGCGGGGGAGGCACGCGGCCAGGAGTGCACACGCTCGCTCATTAGCGCCACATACAGCTGATAACCAGGTGCTGCTGCTGGGAGGCAAGCAGTGGTGTCCAGCCAAGCAAGCTGCTGCTATCAAGCCACATGCTAGCTGACCCGGGCGCTGAGCCATGCTCAGAGCAGAGTAGCTTCAGCCCGCGCGAGTGCACTGAGAGGCCGGGTCACGATGAGGGAGTGGCGGTGTTCATGGCGGCAGCTGCGATGCTCGTGGTGGCATTTTACTGTAGCTGGCGAGCATGGAACGCAGGTAGCAAGCCGGCACATGGGTGTGAATTGATTGCGTCCAGCCTTGTCGCTCAAAGCATAGTAATAATGCGCTGGTTTGCAACAGCAACCGTGTCAGGCAGTGTGCTGGTGGTTGTTGCGATTGCTGCCAACGCTGTGCATCGTGCAGGCGTCGCCAGCAATCCTTTCTCTCTGCTGTCCATCACTGTGGCGCTCTGCCCGGTGCCGTGTGCTCTGCTGTGGTCCCCGGCCTCGCTTGCATGCCTGCTTGCCATTGCACAGCAGTTGCTGTATCAGCACTTTAGCCCCCAAGTAGCCCACGTACAGGAGTTCAGCTCATGCCTGTTTTCACAGCAGCTCTGCAGACAGCTGTAGCATCTCAGGTGGGCTGCGTCTGGGGCCAAACCTGCTTTTGGCATGCTAAACCTGCACGGTCGATATGCCTGCATCCGCCGCGGCTTGTCCGCCAACGTCACTCCTGTGCTTGCTACAGAGGGCTGCTGTAAACATTCAGGCTGGTGATGGATGTGGGTGCGCCAGTGCATGCGAGTATGCGACAGCTGGTCTGCTGACCAGGTCGCACTGGTCGTTTCACCAACCCAATCGCCGCCTGCTGGTGTTGGTCCCCCAAGACTTGCCGCACCGGTCTATCTGCGGTACCAGAGTCCAGGGCCTGAGCTTAGGATTAACACACTGCTTGCCCAGCGCAGCTCATGGTACATAGCGTTGTGAGGGTGAGCGAGACCAGTGGCCGCATGCTGTGCCATGTCCCCGCACACACCCTGCCTGCGCGCGTGGCCAACCCGCACATCATATGGCATCTCATCAACCAGCGTTTCATCACTACTCTCATCCCAGCCCCATCCATGCATGCATGCATTGCGGGTATGCGTTTGTGCTGGATCGTCGTGCTGGCACCGCAATCAACCGTAGTAGCCCCACCCAGCCCAGCATCTGATTGCACACCACTGAAAGCTGACCTGTAAGACTCATACATGCTGATGTACTGCACTAAGCCCTTGTGGCCCTCTTGCACACCATGTGCATAGCTTAGTGACCCTCTTCTGCTTGCCTGGTCCCCATCTGGGGGGAGCATGGGCCATGTGGCCAACATGCTCCTGATGTAACATAACGTACCATACATGCGACCCTGCATGCGACCTGGTTG
The DNA here is from genome assembly GCA_001662385.1 of Chlamydomonas asymmetrica. Lineage (NCBI taxonomy): Eukaryota > Viridiplantae > Chlorophyta > Chlorophyceae > Chlamydomonadales > Chlamydomonadaceae > Chlamydomonas > Chlamydomonas asymmetrica. Next base: position 167,077 of record BDDA01000181.1, on the reverse strand, counting down.
TGCGTGCATTCCGTGCAAGCACGGGCATAACGGGCAATCAACAGAGTCCTTCACAGGCATCAGATGTCATTCCCTTTTTTAGTCCGGCTTCGCAGCTCAGCAGGCACATTATTCCGCGAACTTCAATTGCGCCAGCTATGCAAGTTGCACTTCCCTGCCGGCTTGCAGGTATGCACGTGTGTCAGGTAAGCGGGCGAAAGGGGGCGATGGAGTCTCAACGTGCGCTCAAGCGCACATTGACATGGAGATTGACGTAAGCCTTAGGGTTGGGGCTAGGTACCCCTCTTGCACATGCGCGCACGCTGTGCTGCAGTGCGGCAGTGCCGGGCGTGCCATCCACAGCGGGAGGCAGTGCTACCCCTGAGCCACTGGGCTGCCTTGCAAGTTGCCACCCTATGCCGGCGTGCTTCATGCATGTGTCAGATTGGGATGGTGGCAAAACCGACGAGCAAGCAAGCTGATGTTTTGCTAAGCGCGGTGCCCACCACCTGATGGACCTGAGGAGTTCAGATTTGCCAGCTCGACCAGCAAGCCACTCTGCAGCAGGGCACACCCAGTGTGCCACACTCCTTCCCAGCCCGCCTCTCTGCCAAACGACAAGACCCAACCTTCAGGGTCAACACGAACCAGCACAACACCAGTGAAGTCTCCCTGTGTGGCATGCTAAACACACGTGCGTGTGTGGGGACGGATGATCGCTGGTGCAAATCATATGGGGAGCATTGGGTAGGTGGCAAACTTGCGGAACCGATGTTAAAGTGCAAGTGCGTTGTAGTGGTGTGGCGTGGTGTGCTTGCGTGATCCTACCGCGCATGTGTATGTGTACGCTCACACCTGACAACCTGGCATGCACTGGCTGCACGCAGGGGTAAGAATGGGAAGGTGGCAAAACTGACAAGCATGCAAGCAGCAGGGGTACTGGACACAGAGCTGGGTGTAGCGGGCAGCGGCCGCGCCTGCATGCGTGTGCGCATTATCATTATTAGTCAATGCATGCTGACTCGCTTGCTTACGTGCATGCATGGGCATGTGCATTATCAGTGCTCGCTCACATGCGTTGCAGCATGCACATGTGCACCATCAGTGCTCGCTCGCTCGCTCGCTCGCTCGCTTGCGCATGACCGCGTGCGTGTGCGCATGCAGGTGGCGTGGACAGACGCGGGCGGCGGGCGGCCGAGGCGTGTGTGTCCCTCCCTGGAGGTCTACTTGGCACCATGGACGATGAGCTCTTGCTGTCCATACTACGGTAACACTCAAACAGATGACACCACCAGGAAAGCACATTGTGCTCGTGCAAGGAGTGCATTCCGACAGAATCCATGTGTATTTGCAGTGTCGTCGTCGCATTGAAATATATCACTCTGTCAATGAGCCATGCACCTGGTGTACATATTGTGGTGCTGGCCGCCCCTCAGGAGGCAGCTCTGAACGCTGACTTCGTGATGATATGGGTTTAGGGGCATTGCTGCCACACCTCTACCATATCTGGTTCAGTTGGTATGACAATTCCTGACAGCCACGCCGGTTTGTGTGCACAGCACTAGGGAGTACCAGCCCGCGAGCCTCCCCTGCAACCACCAGCGGCTCAAACTTGTGCTCGGACTTCAAAGTCCAAGTAACAGTTGCAGCAATACTTCAGCAATAACATGTTCAGCCCGAATTCTTGCAGCACCAATGGCGGAGTGGAGCGTTGTGGGACTCCGCGAGAGCCACTGTCCCAAACCCACCCAATCCCACACATTGGAGGTGGTGAACCTTGTTCCTGGTGTTGGAAAAACACCAGGAACAAGGACCTATCATAGGAGGCGCACGGCTAGGCTACTCGCTACAAACCTCGTTACTCCGCTACTCGGGTCCGCGTCCGTCGCAGAGAGGGGTTTGAGGCCTAACCGTCGCGAGGGCCCAAAGTTTTCATGCGGGGTCGTGAGAGAGACCTAAAAAAAGACAGAAGCAGCGTAATGCCAAATATACATATAATGAAGGCTGCCTTCACGACGTAATGTGTCTGCTACGGCGGAGTGTCTGCTACTGGGGTCGGGGGTCCGAGATGGTGTCTTGCCATCCCCACGGTGGACTGCCGGCAGGGCTTATTCAAGGTGCATACAGGCTACGTCTGGCACAACGATACAGCCAGCTCGGATATTTCCTGCACATGGGCACAATGACAGGAAAGAGACACTGTGAAGGGGCCTGTCCTGCAGCGCACCACAATCGAACCCTTGTATTCAAGACGCCTTAATTGTTTAGGTCCCTGCCATGCTACACACAAAGGCATGTATGACACGTGTGGCTACAGCAATGGCTATGTGTGGGGCAAGGATTTTGGAAGCACAACTCTGCTGTAGTACGGTTCCCAAGTGAGCAAAGCCTCGCTTGCACGAAGTGCGGCTGTACAATTTGACAACTGAACTATAAGCAAAGCTGTAATAGTGCTTTTGGTTGCCTTGAACCTACCAGGTCTTGCAAATGACCTTTAAATTGCAAGGCCGACAACTGGTTCAGCCGGAAACTGTTGGGCTCTGAGGTGTGAGTTTATGTAACGTGTGTTGCTCTGGCCCAATTCCTAAGCCTGTGTTGCAAGGTTTGATACTGAGGTTGGCAGCTGCTCTGTGCTACGTCCCATGCTTTGTGAAGTGACAGAACCTTCGCACCTTGTTCATATAACTTGCAGCCAAGGCGATGTTTGTGGCACACACAAACAAAGTCTCTGGAGCGGACCAGGCTGGCACAGCTGACAACGCGGCAGTGGGCAGCGACACTGCCTCATCAGCAGCCACCCCGGCTGGTTCACCTCTGGGCGCGGCAACCTGGCCCTTGCCAGGTAGCAGTGAGTTCCCCGACCCAGCGCGGCAGAAAACCAGTCGATTGTTGACGCTGGAGTCCACAGCTGCCCAGGGTGGACTTTCTCTGCAGGCGGACCATCAGGCGGAACAAAGCCTACACGCCCAAACAGAAACACCTGCAACTTTTGACCTGACTAACAGCACAGGCGCGCAACTGCAACGCAATCAAGCCCCACACCCCGTTAAAGCAAGCTCCACCGATGGAGGTGGGGGCACACACACATGCGTCCACTCGTGCGAGCAATCGCTCATGGCAACCGACACTTTGTTGGGGTCATCCCATCAAGGCACCACAATGCTGGATTGTATGCATAAATTTAGCCTGGTCGCCTGGTTTGTTGCAGGGGCTTGTACTGCCGGTCCGGGCCTTGCGACAGCACTCCCAACCACCACCAGCCCGGACCTGCTTGGACCCATTGCTGCCCAGGGAGACCCGTTAAGCCAGCACGCCACAACGGAGCACGTAATCTCCCCCAAAATGTCACAGCCACAGGTTGACCAGCATGAGCATCCACAGCAAGGACAGATGGTCTGGCTGCCGGTGCACGGACGCGCCCATTACAGCGACGTACACGCGCCCGCCATCACATCTGGACACCACCTCAACCCAGGGACGCTAAACCACACGCATGGTTCGCCAAGTATGCCAGGACACGCACAGAGGGAGGCTTCACTGGAGCCTTTCGCTGCGGCAGGTTCGCTGGATGGGCTGCTCTCACCATCATGGCCTTCCATCACTCGCCTAGGCCAAAACCACACAGCAAATATGCTGGAGCCACAGGCGCCAGACAGTGTTGACTACGCCAGGCGTCTGACTGTCCTGACTGAAGCGTCTGTAGGTCCCTCATCTATTCTCAGCCCAGCTGCTGCGCTCGTCGCCGAAATCGACACAAGACTGGAGTCAAACCTTCACCTCAACTCTGCACAATGCCTGGTCACGATGGTCACGATGGTGAGTGTCAACCCGGGTGCCCTGCGCAGACAGTACCATCGTGTACGGCCAGGCGTGCAGAGTTGTTGCTGCTCGCTCACGCATGGACACACCGCACCTTGCTCGCTTGCTGCTCCTGGTTCCCGTGTATTATTCGTTTCGCCACTGACTCCTGAGCAAGCAGGTTTGCAGCAGGGGTAGCCAGGAATGTCCTTGCCATAGCAGTCGTTCCATGATAGGCCTGTATGGCCAAGTGATGCGCAGTCGATCAGCGACATCGGCTGTGAAGTGAACCTGCCCACTCACTTTGAGCTTTGTGCTGCCTGCATTCGTACGCTTTGGCCACCGTCTTGAGAGCCTGGCTGAAGAAGCTATACACGGACTCAGTTCTAGTAGCAGCACCGGCCGCGCTGCGGTGGGCACCAAGCACGTCTACAGCACCGTCATCACCTGCCCTTAACTCATGTCCGTCATGCCTGCGTGGCCGCGCTCTTTTGGTTTTGCTTTCAGGCACCTGTCACTACTGCAGGGCCTTTCAGCCGTACTGGCGCTGAAGGCACGCGCCCACACGCCTACACTCTCCCCGGGTCAGAAACGCAGGGCGGCGCCTCTGCCTCCCACACCTGCGGCCCGCCTGAAGGCACCGCAGCGGCGGCGCTCGAGTCTCGCCATGACGCACTCGCCGGCCCCCACGCGGCCCGGGCGCTGCCGCTGGCAGCCGCCAGCGGCGAAGCTACGACCAGCTCCTGGCAGCGCAGCCTGCCAGCAGGCGCCGCATCCTCAGGCCTGGTTCCGGAGCACGCTGGGGAGGAGGGGCAAGACGAAGATATCCACAGCGATCAATCGCTGTCGTCCCCAGACACGTCATCGTACCCCGACACCTCAGGGTCAGGCGGAATCAAGGCGGCGGACAACGCAGACGGGGGGGGCGGCAGCTGGCACACGCCTGGTAGAGGCCTGCCTGCGCCAGCCGACGGCGCTGCACCCGGCCTGCCAGGCGCACCCCATCAGGCTCCTGGCGGACCCGATGCAGGCAAGGTCGCACTCGGCCCTCACCACGCGCTGAGCGGACTAATGTTCATTGGTGACGAGGACGCAGCGATGCGGCAAGACCAACCGGGAGCGATGGCAGCTGCGGCAGCGGGAGGCGCGGCGTCAGCGGCAGGTGCCGCCGCATGCCTGGACACGCTTGAGATGTACGAACACAGCCTGTCCATGCGGCCGGTGCAACACGGGTGGTCGACGGGAGGCACTGCGGAGCTCCATCGCCTGCTGGCAAGCACTACGCTGGGTGGGGATGGTGGGGCGACGGCTGCCGCGCTCGGCGGCGTGGTTTCGGGCAGCGGCAACGCTCTCCAGGAGCATTCCGGCTCTCTGGGCACGATCCGCCATTTGGAAATGACATCGTCGCAGCCGCAGGTGCAGATGCAGATCCAGCAGCAGCAGCAGCAACAGCAGCGTGTCCCCCCGTTGTCCGCACAGCAGCAGCTGCTGTCGGCGGCGGCGGCCAGCAGCGTCGGCATGCTGCCGAGGCCGATGCCGGTATTCAGCAGCGCCGAGACCCTGGGTGGGAATGCGCACCAGCGGGACTCCATGCATGGCGGCAGCAGCAGCGGCACCGGTCAGCAGCGCGGGCTGCTGCAGCAGAGGCTGCTCTTCCAGCAGGCCTTCCTCAGCGACGACGGCACCGCCACACGGGGCAACGCCAGCGCGTCTGGCGCCGGCGACAGCAACGCTGCTCTGTTCGGGCACAACCAGCACCTCATGCTGCCGAGCCTGGAGCAAGTGGAGTCCGAAATCGGGATGCTTGAGCAGGCGATCGGCGCACGGCGGCTTGGCTTGCAGCAGCAGGCTGCAAGTGCGGGCATGGCGCGCGGCCGAGCTGCTCAGCTGTCGGAAACCCGGGCAGGCTCTGAGCGTGTACGCCACGCGTGGGAGAGCAACACGCCTGATGACACGTTTGATCTGCTAGCGAATTTGCTGGCAGGCCAGGAGCCACTCGAGCAGCAGCAGCAGCAGCAGCAGCAGATGCAGCTGCCCACCTTAGCCACTGGCACCATGGGTAGCGCTGGTTTTGGTGGGACGCGGCATGCTGACCTGGCAAGGTTGGCATATGCGCCCGCTTCCAACCCGTCCTTGGCATCCCTGGTAAGCCCCACTGGTGCGGCGGGGCTTGCTGGCAGTACAGGCAGTGGCGGCCGGGACGCTAGCCTGGTGTCATGGGTGGCAGCTATGGGCCCGACAGGCGATTCCAATGCGCTGCATGGTGCACTGGGCACCCACGCGTCGGCAGCAGGAGCATCACATACTGGCCAGCCAGGCAGCAGCGACCTGCAGGTGGAGCTGCTGGCATCTTCACTGCCCGGATTCCAGACCCTGGCTGCTCGGCAGTTAGCGTGGCAGGCGCAGCAGCAGCAGCAGCAGCAGCAGCAGCAAGCGCTTCAGCAAGACCTTGCGCTTCGCCCACCATGGCGTGTTTCCGCAAGCCCACATCAGCAAGAGCAGCAGCAGCAGCAGCAGCAGTCATCGCAGCCGCTCTCTCACAAGCAGCTAGCGCTGCAGCGGCTGAGCAGCAGCGGCCTCGTAGGCAACTTCAAGCGCACGTCCGCACCACTCAGCGACCCCCGAGCCGGCAGTGCAAGCACGCTCGTGTCGTCATTTGCATCGCATGAATTCGCAAGGGGATCCTCTGCAAACCTCCAGCCGCCCGCCAGCCACAGCAGCAGGGTACTGCAGGCTCTGCTGAGCCGGGGGCCTGGCAGCTTCGACTTCAACGAAGTGCCGAGCACCCTTGTGGACGACCCCACAGACAACCTGGCCCTGATGCTGCTGGGCGAGCAGCAGCAGCAGCTGCAGCTGCAGGGGGGGATCCGACGCACGTCTGACGAAGGCATGCGGCGCGGCGCCAAGCGGCAGGCGTACAACGACCGCGACTTCGTGCCGTCCTTGGCGCTACAAGCACAGGCTCCGCCGCATGCGCCAGCCAGCCTCTCTTCGCAGGATGCGCTCGATCCCACTCCCCGCAGCGCCGACACGCTTGCATTGCTAATGCACCGGCCGAGCATCTCCAGGGCGTCCATGCAGTTGCATCGTGCGCGCCGCAGCCGCAGCCAGGGTGTTTCCACAGCCATCACGGAGAATGCTGCAGGCGCATGGGGACCTCTGCATTCGCAGCTGTTGGCCCAGCTGGATCCACAGCAGGGCATGATGCCTGGCATGCAGCTGATGAGGGCAGATGCTAATCGCTCCAGGGATGCAGAAATGAGTCTGGGCAGCGGCAGCATGGGGTTGATGGGGGCAAGCCGCGTTGCTGCTACGAACGCAACTGCTGCCGGCGCAGCGTCAGCGATGGCGTCCTCATTCGGGAGGGCGGTCCCCGCCACTGCCGCAGCAGCAGCGCAGAAGGCAGCACCACCTGTGCCTCCGCCACGCAAGACCAACACGCTCACCAAGTGCGTATTGCTGATACCACTGGCTTCACACTGAGCAATCCGCTTGCCTCTGCAGTGGCTGATTGATAGACTGATGCTGCATTCGGCGGCCTTGCAGGCCATCAGTGGGTGGACACTTCCCGTATGGGGTCACGTGGATGCATCTGCACGCATGCTTGGGGTGACACCATTCATCCATGCGTGTATGTGCACACGCATGCGCCACAATGTGTACATGCAATAATGTGTGGCTCTTACTCATGCTGCTCGTTGAACTGCATACGGGCAGCTGTCTGGTCATCCATGCCGCTGCAGGTCCTTTAGGTTGGGGTTTTCCGTCTGTTCATGTGTGTGTTGCGCCCGCGCCTGCAGGCTGCGCAAGCTGAAGGAACGCGCAGCTGCAGCGGCATCGTCGCTGTTGGGGTCCGCAGAGACCGCGTTGGCCAGCCTCGCTCGCCACTCGCCCCAGGCCCCGCCATCCCAAACAGCATCCCCGCAGCAACAGCAACAACGCACGACGCCGGCGGCTGAGCAGGAGCACCCCAGGGAAACTCTGGAAGACAGCGATGCAGGCGGGGTAGGTGGTGCGGGGGCAGGCCCGTCGTCTGCCCCGCAAGGCACCGCAGCCGCCAGAGGGTCTCGCTCGGATGTGGTGTTCAACCGTACCGTTCCAAGCTTTGCAGGTTTGTGTGCACGCACCCGCTTGGCCGAACAACAGCTGCGGGTCTGCGGGGCTGATCGCACCCGCCTGGGACAAACTGCAGCTGGTGAAAGGGGGAAACGAATTGCTCTTGGCTTTGTGTTTGCGCAGCCTCTTCATGCGGGAGCGCCCTTGCAATGTAGCACGATGCCTGGCTGGCTTTGTATGTATGGCGCTACCTCAAACCCAGACCCTGATGGTCCGCCGTGTGTGAATATGTTGTGCTAAGGGGCCGGATAGCGCACCGGGGCAACCACCATGCTGCTCCTGCAATCATGCCGTTTCGCGTGGTCCTTGTCGGCGCAGATATCGTTGCTGATGGGATGTTCTCGGCTGGCCACGTCACCTTTGCTGTCGGCAACATCGACACCGTGCCAGCCACCGTGCACCTTAACGGTGAGTCAAAGAGGACATGGCAAACGGTGTGCCAGCTTACATATGCTCATGTCACACTGAGCGGGAGCGGTTTTACACCAAATAGGCCAGCTCCCTTCAGAGCGAGACTGACAAGTACTGCATTGGCATATCCAAGGGAACATCATGCACAGTCGTGACAGTACGTACTGCACAGTATATTGTACAATACGTCCTGCGGGGTATGTATTGCCGAATCTCTGCGCGCGCAACGGCTGAACCAATGAAGTGGCTGGCTGCACGCCATGCATGTGCACGCACCAGTCCCTTGCTTGTCAATGGTGCCTGGCATTCAGGCTTCCACATAACCTGACACTCAGTCTGACAGTGACATAAAATTTGGCGGCAGTCGCATGGGATGACAACTTGCAAGCAAGCGACTGCAATCGCGCCCACGCCAACTGACCCGACCACGGCAACACCTCATGCATCACTCGGCGGTTGCGCTGACGCCAGTGTCGTTTTCGGGTTGTGTCGCAGGCGTGATCGAGTGGGAGGGCACCGAGTATCCTTCCATCTCCAGCTTTGCGCTGTCCGTCCTCAAGACGCGCAACCCCGACCGCCGCGCGTGCGACGGGTGGCGGGAGGTGCGCTTCAACGGCATGCGCATGGAGGAGCTCAAGCACGAGTGGCTGAAGAAGAGGTGCGGTACCGCTTTCGCTAACAGGGATTGATGGCCTGACCCAAAAGTCCCTGCCTTGGAAAACACGCATGCCCATGCAGCCTGTGCCCCGGTATGCAATGGCAGCATCGCATTCCCGTGTGCACTTTTGTTGTGTCAGCCGGCCGAGTGCGAGTTGGGGGCGTGTTGTGCGTGCCGCCTGCGCTGCTGGACATGCATGGCAGGTTCGGCGCCGACGTGCTGACCAAGGTGCCACGCGCGGGACTCAGGCCACCCAAGAAACCGTGAGGGGCGCGCGAGGGAGGTGTGCGCCTCACCTGTGCAACGCTTCGCGGGGCC
>BDDA01000181.1:130430-156753 GCA_001662385.1 Chlamydomonas asymmetrica | reverse complement strand
CCCCCCCCCCCCCCTCCGAGCGAACCTCAACCCCTGTTCGAACCCCAAACGGGTGCACATCTGTCAGTATATGCCCCATCGTTAACATGCATGCCGAGGCATAATCGTCACACACGCACGTGCACCTTGCACATTTCACGTGGTCATCATTTCCACAAAGCCCCGCCCCCGCCGCGCCCTTTGTGGGGCCCGTTTAGGCCGACATCGACCCGCTGCTCGCTGCCCAACTCTCCAATCATCGCTTCCTCGTTCCCCTCATGCTCGCTCGGCGCCTGTTTGTCAGTACACATGTCTCTTCCTCTAGGATGAACTGCAAGGATTGACACATAACTACAATAATCGAGCCTTAGCATTGTGCAAGGTTCATTAGGCAGCGGCCCACTTTTAATACCTCAATTTACGGCATCCATTCGTGGTGGGTTGCGTTGGTCAGGATCGGCTGAGCGGTCTTGGGGCCTTTTGCCCTTGAAAATTCTGGAGCAGGCTTTATTGGGGTGGTGCACCAAATTAGTGCTCCAAACTGACCGTAAGAGATATCGAGATCGCTGCGTCATCTCAACACTGCATCGCTGGCGTGCTTACCAGGCACCGCCACCCATCCCCCACTGTTTGCCTCGTTCCCCACTGGTGGGCTTAAGATTTACATGAATGAGGTGTACCGGCGGCAGCAAGCACCATTGGATGCTTTACACAGGTCACAATTGCTCTGATTGCTCACCTGCACCATTAGATCTACACATCTCCCCAGAATATGGTCCTTGTGTGTGTGCGCGTGTGTGGTTTGGTTGGGGTGGCCTTGACCCCCAGCAATACCTAGGGTGCCAGGTACTCCCGGCCGGATCCTGACGGTGTGTATTGGATTCTGATTTGGCAGGCATTTCGGCGGTACAGATTTTGGAGGTGGTTTGGCCTCCTGACATATCTGGTGTAGAATTGCAGCTGTGTGATGGACTGATTGATCGCAAGCTGTTGGGCGACGGAGGGGCATGCAGGAAACATGTTGGAGTGGGCACCGGTCGCCTTCGGCTGCTGGCTTGCACAATTGCCGAGCTTCAGTTTTGCTGGGTCACGCATTGCTCTCCACTATGTTGCCCCCACGCATGGCTGCTGAGGCTGCCTGCGTGCATAATGCAGAAGATGCCAGGCCGGGAAAGAAAACGGGTCTCCCGCTTCTTACCGACGACAGTCCTTTCTGGTCCGTCTGTGTGCGTCTGTGGGTGTGCGTGTGCGCGCATTTCTGATCACGTTTTCCTATGGACCCTGCACGCTTGGATGCAGATGTAAACGTGTGGCCTGCACACGTGTGTTAGTTTTGAGGCGACGCGTTTGGTGCGCCTGGCGCACACGTGTTTGGTTGATTGGAACGGGCAGGGGACGATTGCAAGCCTGCTACCGTGTCATGCTGTGGGTTTGGGGCACATCTCTGACCTTGATGTGGAGTTCCCGCAGAGCCTCTTTTGGCTCGTCATCATGAAGTATGTTGGGTGCCGCAGTTGGTGCGGTATGACGAGGCGTTTTAGTCCCGTGCTTTCCCTGGAGTGTCTCCCTCTAATAAATGGCTGTGTCCCTCCATCACATATCCCAGCCGCAGCCTCTTGTGGCACCGCTGGTTTTGTGGGACCACACAAATGGCTTGGTGATGGGGCTGGTGGTGGGCCGTTTCGTATCACTCGTATGCCACATGCGTATACGAGCACGGCGAAGCGTTACCGCATACAGCATTGTGTTGGGTTGCAGAGCCTGTGGTGCTATGGTGATGGTGGTCCAAACAGCTCGCTGCAGACAATCAGGCACCAATAGCACCAATGCGGAGTCATACCGTATGCATGACCACAGTCGTGTGACGGTCGGCTGCAGAACTGCTGCGCTTTAAAGGGACACGTCCCCCAGGTTCACTCTGTCATTGCTACAGTATTTGCAGTACAGGCAATCATTTAAGCTGAATCGCCTAGAACTGTGGCGGTAATCTGTGCAGAGGTGCAGTGGTTTTGCATCTCGTTGTGTTTTGGTGTTGTGCCCATTTCCCATGTCTTTCTCGCCCGAGGAATGTGCCGTTCCCATTTGCGGGAATCAGATCGCCTGTGCTTGCGCGATGCAAACAGTGTGGCGCTCGACTGAGAAACTTATGAACCTCCCTGAATATCCCGCGGCCACAGTGGTGGATGAATGCGCACTGTGTGATACCATTTGCGGTTTCGTGCAAGCCGCCGTAGCCGCATACGTAATGTTATGTTATGCTGAATCAGGAGCGCGTTGGCTGGTGGCCCAAGCTGCCTATGAATGGGGACCAATGGAGAAGTGTAGAGCTGTATGTGTTTTCGAGCCTGTTGGCAGCCCACGCACGCACGGAAATGCCTTCTGCGTCTCATCGCCGTACTCGAATGCCTCCTCCAAGTGTGTGCCTGTGCACTCCTGTTCCTTATGATCGCACCACAAATAGCGCCGGCCAGAGGTATGGCTGTGGCTCTACGGCTTTAGGACGGATGCTTGCTGCCCGTGTGCGCCCATGCTTTGACTCAAAAGCCTAAAATCCAATTCTCAGGAGTTTTGCACTCACGGCGATGCATAATGGCATTGCATCGTCTGTTTGCCATCTTCGTGCCTATCTGATAGTTCGCACCGTCATTCGCCACGAATTCAACACGATCGTGCACTGCTGTGTGTGCCTTTGGTACGAAGATCAACGTCGTCCATTGTGTACAAATAGCCATAGCATCGTATCCTGGTCTTTCCGTGACCTATCCGCCATGGGCTACTTGTGCAAGTACATGCATGGACTACCATATCCATCCGTGAATGATCTGTGCATGGCAACCTACCCACTGCTTTGCCCATACGCCAAATGGCCCAATAGTGGGCGTCGTGCCTCCACTCAAGAAAGAACCGTATCAACGCTAACACGGAGATGCATCGTGACTGTTCTCTGGGCGGTTCTCGTCCCGAGCCGACGCCGCTGCTGTCGTTGCGTGACGGTGATGTTACGAAGCAGCGCTACCTGCTTCTGCTGGTGAGAGCGACCTGCCTCGCCGTGAACACATTGCAGCTTAGTTGATTCCCATCGCCCCGCGGTGAGAAGGCGTGTGTGGCCGGCCTTCAATTTGGCATTGCATGACGTCAATTCTGCAGGCTTGGCGTAACCGCGTTGCGTTATGCTCTTGCTTTGTGGCTCAAACCACATCGCTTTCCAGGCGGCACTGGATCTGCATGAAAGCACTCACCACTGAAAGCAATGGGGGCCGCCGCGCGCAAGCATGGACGTCGTTAAGTTGACGTGGGGGGTGCAAGAGCGCCTCGCCGTGTGGTTGTGTGTTTGCGTCCTGACCGCGTCACCCTCTCGTAACGCCTCTTGCCATGCACATTGCAGCCCATGCGCTACGCTGCATGCTCATGGCCATGCGTGCAGATGCACGCTCCACGGCGGGTCTATCCTCTTGCATATGTGTGCACGGTGGTGTGCATCGCGGACATGACGACTGGCTGCATTTGCCATGAAATGGCTTGGTAATTTGCGGTGGCCACCACATGGGTTGCATCGTCCATGGCATGCGTGACAGTGCAATTGGTTGGAGTGATTGATCAACTTTACCGTTTGCATCAGGCAGAGTGAGTGAGCAATGCGGTGAATGCTTTCGCCAAATGTGAACTTAACGGGCTGCACATCACCGCATGCGTTGCGAGGTGCAGTGCGTTTGCCATTCTGCAAAACTGCACTGAGGCGAGGACAAACCGGGAGACAAACGCTCCAGCGCAATCACCCATCACCATGCTCTTAATGTATGTGTTAATTGACCTCGTTGGCGGCAGCTGCCCGTGCGTTGTGCTTTGCAAACAGGCCTGATGAAGTGTTGGCCCTGCGTCGTGCTGAGCGTTGTCCCAAAAACCCCAAGCACACGCACTCGGCAGCTCAAGGCAGGCGGTGGTGCATTCTTGGAATCATGCTAGGGGTCCAGGAGTCAGGACGTTGTAGTGTGGCACAGGGCACTTGCCACCACCTGTCAACACACGTTCATTTCAGCATTTGCAATTTTGCATTGCGTGGGGTGTGCGAGGCGGGAGCGCACGGCTTGCGGTGGTGGAGGAGGGCCCGCGCCGCGGCCGCGAGTGCGCGAGTCCTGTCTATGTCCTCCGGCGGCCGTGGTTCTGTACCGCTCACTCAAATGCTTCCGGCATTGACACCCCATGAACTCGCTGATCAAACCTTGTGCGCTCGACATGCAACCCCTAACCTGTGAACCCCAACCGCTGTTTGCGCCGATTTCCCTGCTGTTTGCCTGGCAGGCAGTCTTGCAGTATTGCTCACAGCTCTTACTGAAGTACTCCTAGCTGAGGATCTTGCTGCGCAGTGCGGCTGGTCCTGCCTGTTGCCTTATGTCGCTTGTGCACACTTCTGCAGCACTGCGTGTCATTGGCAGTGCACAGCTCAGTCCAAAACTGTGTGTGATTTGGGTTACATGGTCTGTGGCTGGACAACCACGAAGCAAGGGTGCCCAGCTGATCAAGTCACGAAGCCTGTAAATTGATCATTGCCTGTAGTGAACCTCCTGGAAATCGACATGACGTGTGTGATCGACGCATGTGCATCTCCTGGCCGTACCCTCCCTGGCTGTGGTACCATGCGTGTGACAGCACTTGCATAGGACTACTTGCATGTGCAGGAGGGAGTGGAACTAAGGACAGATCACGCAGATTCTGCAGCCCAGGTCTCAACATGACCACGATAGCCGGCCAAGGTGCAACACCATAGTCCCAAGTCGTCAACCAAATGTCTGAGCTGTCCCCTAACGACAAGTGTAATGTGTCATTGTTTATGCCTAGCAAATGGGCCCGGAAATCTTCAAACGAACACGTCCAATCAACCTGCGCGTGCGCTGCTGGTGCGGCTCAATCAAAGGAATCCATAAGACTGGCAATCGCCAGTCCCCGGTCTCGCTACGCTGCAAAAGCTCGCCAGCTCAAATTGAATGCCTGCCATCAGCAGCTGTCACGACGACATCTATCGTTGGCTCCTCGCGTCTCACATTCCCAAACCAGCGCGCGATCATTCCCCGTTGCAACCACACACACCGCCATCACAGATGGTTGTGAGAGGCTGATGTTGTCGTGAAACGGTGAGGCCTTCTGGTACGGTATTCAAGAGGGGTGTCGATCACCATCACCACGCCCCTTCCTCATCCATACCCACTGCCATCTGCGCCGCCTCACCCTCACTCACAAACCCGCCCTCGCCCATACCCGCCAGAGCGAACCCACACTCCTCCAGCACGCTACCAGCGGCCTCCTCGTCCGCTCCCAGGCCTTCTCCGATGACCGCTCCGAGACCGCTGCCGTTGGTGGCGAGACCAGCTCCGGAACCACCACCGTTGCCGCTGGCAAGGCCGTTGGACGATACAGCAGCTCGAGGTCCTGTTGCCAGCGCATTGCTGGCTGCTAGGTAGGCAGTGGCTGCCTCCTGCAGCACCCGTGCCGTCCCTGGAGTAAGGCGCCGGCCCACCGGCCCTCCGGCTCCGGAACCACCACCGAAACCAGCATCGCTGACGACAGTTGCACCTGCTGCGCCGCCCGCAGTGACAGGCAGTGCCTCCTGACAGATCCGGCCCGGCACCACAGCTGACAGTGGTGCGTGTGCCAACATGGCATTCGGGTCCACCACCACCACCTCCATGGCACCTGCACCATCCGTGGTTATGCCGCCCGTCGCATCCCGAAGCAGCATTTCCGCTCTGTCGGTCTCGGCCACACCGACGTCTGTCATGGCCACGTCAGGGCTGACGAAGCGGGCAGCATCGGCATCCGCAACAGCACCGTTTGCTGCGCCAGCGGTGTTTCCCGCGTGGTCGAGGACGCCACCCGCATCAGCGGCAGCGGCGACGTCCAACCCGCCATCGCCACCGTGATGCGCTGCGTCGGGGCCCCAGGCCGCGCCCGATCCGGGCGCGGAAGGGAAGCGTGCAGGCGGCCGCTCTGCCAGCAGCGGCTCGGCAGCTGCGGCAGGGCTCAGAAGCCGGAGCACGATTGAGGCCTCCGCACCCGACCACGCCTGTGCAGTATGAGTCCAGGAGAGGGGAAGGGCGTGGGAAGGGGAGTGGGGGCAGGGGAGGGCCAGCGCAGCGCATGTGATGGGTGTGAGGGCATGACCTAAGGTCACGTCCTGGCCAACCAGCCACGTGCACCTCTCCCTGACGCTTTGCGCATGATGTATTGAACGAGGCTGGTCGTGTCCCTATGGCTCTCTCCTTCGTCTCCTGAGTCAAACCACATCGATTGCCCAGTTGCACGTGCACGATACGGCTGCCTAAGTCATTCAGTTTCTGTAAGCCTGCGAGCCGGCTTACACACTCCCAGCCACGCCATCGTGAACACTCCCGCACACACACACACACACACACAAGTACACTGCACGGCCCCACGGAAAGCATACTGCATGGCCCCATGGGAACCAAACACACACGTAACAGTCATGGCAAAGCTGGTGATCAGGATTCTATGCTCCTGGATGACCGCCCTACCATCATTCTGCAGATGATCCTGCCTCGGTCGCTAATACGGTAACCCCCTGACGCCCGTAGTACATGCCTTAACACGGTACCGACTTACGTATCGTACCAGAGTCAAGAGACTCCTACCTGCAATAGCCAGCCAGGGCCTGCTCCTGTGGCGTTCAGGAGCGGGCGCAAGCCGCCCAGGCGGTGGTCGATCTCCCGGCCCCTCACGCATGACATGAAGATGCCCTGCAAGAGCAACAGGCGCAAGGCAATGCGGAATGCTGTAAACAAGAGGTTCTGGGTATGGGCGGCGGCCTCCATGAATCATGATGCACTGAGTGCGGCAGTGCACGTCACAACTCGCGTCACAGCTGCCTCTATGCAGCAGGTATGCCCGTCACACCTGCTGTGTTATGCCACGACCCCTGACATTGTACGGCTCGAGCAAAGCATGTGTGCCGGAAAGAGGCTCCCATGAGGCCACGCAGTGTGATTCTGTGTGTGCACCATGCTGTCCTTGTGACAAGTGCACACGCATAGCTATGCATTGATGATGCTGGTGCGTAATGAAAGCTTCATACTGGCCACGACAACAGCGGCACGGACATACCCGGGGCAGCATAATGCACAATGCAATGCAAGGCGTAATGAGATGTACAGCACTATCCTACTGTGTCAAACCACACATAATCGCACCTCGACGGGCTCTTCGCTGTCTGCGTGGAAGGCAGTCACGCCTCGCTGCCCGGCCTCCGCCCAGGGCACCCGCATGAGCCGCGCGAATGCCTTTGACTCCTCCATCCCCACATACACCTTGCCGCGGCTGCACTGCGCCTGCGTCAGCGGCCGAGAGTACATCAGCACACCCTCAGCAACAGGCGGGCCAGCATCAGCAGCCGCAGCGCCGGCTGCAGAAGCGCCGGCCGCGGTGGAGGCGGTACGGTGTGCTGGCAGCGACGACCCAGATGCTGCCCCACGCGTTGCTGCGGACCTTGCAGGTGGCGCTGCTGGGCCTCTTGAGTTAGCGGCCCGAGGCGCTCCAGCAGCAGGAGCGGTGGCGGCCGCAGCGGCATCCAAGCCAGCAGCGTCCGTGCCCGGCACACCGCCACCTGCTGCTGCCGTTGCAGCAGCCGGGCTGACCGGGAGGGCGGCAGCGGCAGCAGTAGCGCCAGGGGCTGTGCCGCTGGAGTGGCGAGGGGGGCGGGGCCGCACGCTAGACGGGCGTGTGGAGGGGTTGGGCAGGGCCGTTGGTGGCGGCGTGGTGAGCGGCGAGCCTCGCGCTGCGCTGGACATCCCTCTGCCATCGTTGTCTGGTGAACCTATGGCAGCAGCAGCAGCAGCAGCAGCAGTTAATGGATGTTGTTGTTTGCACTCAGCCAGCCAGACACAGGCCCAATGCCGCTCTCGAGAGAAGGCAGGTTTAGAGAAGGCAGGTTTAGAGAAGGCGGTGTTGTGAGGGACGGAGCGCTGTCGCCGAGCCCACCCCCAGCACCAACAATGCCAACAACGCCACACGCCTTACCAGAGGGGCCGCCCGCAACGAAAGCATCTGGCGAGGCCATCATGCCGACGTCTGCCCTGTGCCCGGCCCCCTGTGTACGGCGGTACTGCGAAGCCGGCTGTGCAGCAAGAGCTGTTGGTGGGGAGGACGCGGTCGCAGCACCTAAGGTGTAAGAGCGCAAGCGCTTTGCTGCCGGCTCGTTTTGCACCGCATGCCTCATGCCTCCCGCAGCTGCTGCCGCTGCCAGCCCTGGTGGACGCTCCACGCTTCGGGATGCTCCTGGCACTGCCGCGCCAGCAGCCAGGGGGGCGCCAGCACCAGCACCAGCACCAGCAATGCTGTCAGATGCCGCGCGGCGCTGCTGCTGTGGCGGCGGCGGCAGCGGCAACGGTGACTGGCTTAGGCCAGCCAAGCCACCCACGCCGGGCGTGCTCCCGTCGTCGCCAAGAGACTCGCCAAGACCCGCCGCACCGCGCTCTACGGACCGCGAGCGGCGGCGAGCAGGCCGCGGTGCGATCATCGCCGTGGCCGCCATCATGCCCATGCCTGCATTTCCGGCAGCAGCAAAGGGTGTAGCCAGCCGGGGAGCACCTTGGGAGACTCGTCCTGCTGCTGCTGCTGCTGCTGCTGCCGCTGCTGCTGCTGGTGAAGACCCGGTGGCGCGACTCAGCGGCGGCAGCCCGGCCCCACCAGGCGGCGTCATTGCAGGCGAGACCAGCATCAAGCGGGCTATGCCGCCGTCTGCTGCCGCCGCTGCCCCGGTGCTGTGTCGGCGGGGGCGGCCTGCGGGACCTCTGTCTCCATCTCCGCCAGCAGGGCCGGGGTTGTACAACGACATAGGGACATGGGCCGTTTGCATTGTTGCCTCCGTCTCCACTGGCTGACGCCTCTGCCACCTCTGTTGAGTGAGCTCCTCAGCACCCGGCTGTGCCTGCCACTGCATCAGGTCAAACCTGCTACTGCCACCGATGGCATTGCCAGCAGCCTGGCCATCAGGCGCGAGGCTGCAGGTAAAGGTATTGGCGTTGGCGGCGGCGGCGGCGTTGGCGGTGGATAGGCGTAACGAGCGCAGCTGTGTTAAGGTGGCGGCAGCACCGAGTGCCCGGGGGCTCTGCAGGGCCATCAGGGCCGGCAGCTGCACAGGCAGCTGCTGCTGGTGCTGGTGCTGCCTCTGCTGCTGAAACCACTGCTGCTGGCTGCAAGGGGAATGCGCCGCAGGTGCCGCCTGCATCGTGCAGCCTGCACCCCCAACCGCACCCTCAGCCGCTGCACCAGCAGGAGGGCTGACGCCACCGCCGGCGCCGTCCATCACCACGTTTGCATCCATCATCATGCCCGGCATCATGGACAGGTTCCCAGCGGTTGCGCCCAGATCTGTGCCGGCGTCAACGGTGCGGTCCACTATGCTTCCGGTTGTGATGACCCTACGGCCCTGCGAAGCCAAGTTCATGGCAGGACTGCCAGGCTGGCTACCAGGGCTGGGGTAGTCTGCGGATGCCTGGCGTGCCTGTGGGGTGGTGAGCCCGGGCGCTGCAGGCCTCTCACCCACCACCTGCACCTGATGGTGGTGGTGCTGCTGCTGGACCTGCTGCTGCTGGACCTGCAGGGAGGGCGTCAGCGGTGTTGCTGCCAGGGAGGCAGCACGTGCTGCATACAGCTGCTCCTGCTGCTGCTGCTCCCGCGGCGGCGGCTGGATATGGCCAGCAGCGTGCCACAGCCACCGCTGCTGCGGAGACGGTTGTGGGCCTAGCAGCGGCCATGCCTGCTGCGTACCAGTTCTGGGTGCATGCATGTCCCCGCTGGTGCGATTGGGCAGTACCAAAGTCTGCTGCTGCTGCTGCTGCTGCTGCTGCTGCTGCTGCTGCTGCTGCTGGCCGAGTATGTCCAAAACCTGCTGCCCGTACAGAGCCTGCCGGTAGCTGCTGGCAGCCTCGCTCCTGACCTGCTGCCCCTGAGCACGCTGCTGTTGCTGCTGCTGCAGGTACTGCAGCTGCGCCTGCAAGCCATCCACAGGAGCGCCGCCCGCCACCGCGCCCTGTGTCGCGCCCGAGGTGGTGCCTGCGCTGCCGGTACCTTCGCTGCCACCCAGAACCCCTGGCATACCTCCGTCCGAAGGGTGGCTGGTGCCAGAGATACTGCCAGAGACAGCTCCGCCACCTGCCGTCAGCAAGCACTGCTGCTGCTGCTGCTGCTGCTGGCCAGCATCACCCGTTGCGCGTCCCGTCTTGCTCCTCAGCAGTGCCAGCACATCTACGTCTGGCGGCAGGTCAGGTACACGTTCCGTCACGCAGCCGTACTCATTGGAGACCCGCTCACAGTGCTGCCGGTCTGATACTACCGGTACCCTGTCTGCGCTGCTTCCAACGCTGCCAATTTCCAGTGCCTGGCAAACAACACTCCTGCAGTTGCCATAGGTGTTGTCCGCGCTTGCGTTGACAACTCCGGGTATCCGGGCAAGCACGTTCAGGAGGGAAGAAAAGTCATTGTTGCCGTTTCCAGCAAGATCCGCATCCGCTGCCGGCTGTGCTTGCTGCTGCAGGATCAGAGGCGCCACTGCAGCGCCTGAGTCGCCTGCCGCGTCCAGCCGCAAGCCTTGTTCGCCAGGCTGGCCAGCAGTGGTTGTCCAAGCATCGTCCGCCGATGCGTTTGGGTGCGGTGCGTCTTGTGGCGTCGCAAAACGGTTCAGTGGCTGTGCGTTGATGTCCATTGCGTCAAGGTACAAGAAGAAGTAGCTTCAGAAGATCAGGGCGAAGTATCACACTGGCAGAGGCGTGGTGACTTATGGCGCGCCTTGCGCGCACACGCTTGCTGCAGACTTTGTGCCCGCCTCAAGACGGTTGCTTCCTGCAGTAAAGGGGCAGCGCAGGTATGGTTATCACAAGAGGCAGCAAGGTTGATCGGGGCCTGCCGCAGGGGTGGCAGCATTGCCTCAAGCTTTTTCCTGAACGTCAGGTTCTACTGCAGCAAGGGATCGAGCAAGGGCAAGCGCGTTCAACGCTGCTGAGGCAACTGTCGACCTCTGGCATGAACCCCAGCCCAGCTGTGTGCTGCCGGCGTGCAAACGTAAGGCCCAGTATCAGGTACAGACCGGAAGTGAGTGGTCTTGAAAGGAGCTGGACTGGTGGAGGCAGGGACACACAAACACTCCAACGTGTGCGTGGGCAGCAGGACCCCCGTTCACTCGGAAACCACTTCCTGCCCTATGCATAACGTGGTGACAGTGCTATTCATGCACACTCGGGGGTGGTGTGCACGCGCCAAGCAGGTGGGACTGGCAACGGGCTGTATGTAAGCGCTGCAGAGCGTGCTTCGCGGGCTGCGCACGGTCGAGCCACCGGGCTGCACCACCTTGCACCACCTTGCACCACCCTGCCAGGCTCCCAGCTTCAGCTGCTGACGATTGCCATAGCCCCAGCTGTCCACCTGCGCCCTGTATTGCTGCAGGAGCACTCCCCGGCTCGTTCACTGGCCCGTTTTTTGGCGGCAAAGCGGGTCAGCCAGCACGCCCGGTTTCCATGCTGCTGTCTGCACTCACCGCTTGCAAACGGCCCACCTTCAGAGCACCGCAATGTGTCTGGATGCTGCCTTCACCAGTGGGTGATCACGACTGCCAGAGAGCGCACATTGTGCACCCGTTGGGTTTGAAACGAGCGAGGCCAGGCCTGAAGGCGAGCGATGGTCTGGCGGTGGCCTATTGCGTGGGAAGTTGTACAAACAGATAAACACTTCTCAGAGCAGTAAAGGTTCAGCACAGGCGGTCAATCAGGGTCGAGGTGCTTCACTCCTTCTGAACTAACAGTCAAATGCCACTTCACGCAGTCCCATGGGACGCAGCCACATGCTGGCTGCAACATAGAATGGTGCACGGCAAACAAACCTACAGCCGTGCAAGGCGTGCGTATCCTTAACAAGTCAGAGCCTTACGATGCAAGCCAGCCTTGCTTGTTTTACCCGCGTCCTGCACGGTGGGGTTTGCTGATTGCGTGCACGACGCCGAGCCGGCGGCCGCAGTCATGCAAGCAATCATCACCACGGCTTGCAGCATATTCCATCAGGCTCAACCGATTGCGCACTTTTGTTCCTGGTGTAGTGTCAGATAGGTTGCTGCATGCATCCGCATGTGTGCATTGCTCCAGTTTGTAGCTGACGCCCCCGCAACCCGTGGCACACCCCGGCATGGTCGCACAGGCATTGGAGTCACCCCGGAACCGCTGCAGGCATCATGGGACGGAAAGAAGCAGCACACGGCATGCTGCTTGTTTGCTTGATCCTGCTTGGTCACTTGGCCTGCGTGCATCGCGCTTGTATGTGTGAGGCACAACTGCGCACATCACACGTGCTCAAATGGGCATCCACGCGTCGCCAGCAAGGTATCCAAACGGTATCCAACAGGTATTACGTCCCTGCATTGCATTCATCACCTGATTCATCACCTCGGGCAGCCTCTCACCCAATCGTTCTCAGGTGTCTGTGTGATATATCATACATCCGACTCATCATCGTATCATCATGCATTCATGCTGCATGCTAGTATGCCACCGACGCTCCTCTGTAGACCCACACCTGATTGCGCCACCACACACGCTGCAGTTCCGAATTGCACCACTTGCACCACCCAACACCAAAGCGAGCTCCCCATGGTTGCTGTCGGTACTCCTGTAGGCGTCATTTCCACGACGACCCTCCAGTGCACCCGTTGGACATAGACGAGACAGTCAACCCTGTTGATTAAAGAATACTGCATGTGGGGCCAGAGGTGCCAAAGTGGCTAGTACCAACATGCCACGGGAGCGATCCAGTTTGTCCGCACTGCCAGCCGGAATTCTTCAGATCAACATCAGTGATGCAGGGGATGAGGGGGTATGTGCACACTGGTAAGGGGGCGGCCGGGCAGGATTCAGCCCCCCATAGGGGGAGGCACTCGGGAGTCTGGGGGAACGGGGGCGAGAGAGATAAATGGACAGGAGGGACAGTAGGAAGGATGGCCTCTCATTCAAGAGGCTGGTGGGGGTGACGCGACCGACGCGGCAGCAACAACAAATAATGCAAAAGGCATAAACGATATACAACGTGCACGCAAAGAAACCATTGCGCACCGCACGAAGCATCAGGGCCGGCACGGCGAGGCGCCTGAGCAACGGCAGGCGCACATCACACCGCACCACATACATCAGTCGACACACCAGTCGACAGCACGAACAATAACAACGCATGACACAGTCCATGAAAGACAGGGAAGGCAGGGGATGATAAAAGCAAATTCGCCCTGGCCGCATTCACACACACAGCGGCGACTGAAGAACGCCCTGCTCCGCATGCACGCCTGGGTATGGCACAGCAGGAGCTTGCCCATACTGCAGCCAGACCATACGTTCACCCTCGCAGCACAGCCCTGGTCGGTAGTTTCCTTCGCTCAGAACCGCCTTATTCTCCAACAATCCTCAACAATCCTCAACACAGGGCTCTCCCATCAGCCCGGCGGTATGCCTCGAGCGGCGGCCGAGCGTGTCCGGATTGACGCGCAAGAGGTGCGCGCAAGCAACGCTCAACCACACCCGATTCCACACACAAGCCAGACGGGCAGCGAAGGAGCTGCAGGAACAGCGGTGAGCAGCGCTAGAGGCTCTTCTAGCGCTTAGGCCTTCACCTTCATTAGGTTGCCGATGTACTCGGCAAGGTCCACAACGCGGTTGGAGTAGCCCCACTCGTTGTCGTACCAGGCCACCAGCTGCGCGAATCACACACCGCGCACGACGCATGAACTTTAGCATTAGGCCCAAGGCGGCATGACACGGTGACCAGCATGACGAGGTTCATGCGTGCCTGGATGTGCGCAATCCATCATCATCAGGCATCGGGATACCGTATCCGGTATCCATCATCATTCCATGCGTGCGAGTGCAGAACCCGCTGACAGAATCCACGCTTGGGCAACCATGTTTGCAGTAGTTGCCGTTTGCTCATCACACGTGTTCTAAATATTCAACGGGCCTAGGCACAGCTGTTGTACCAAGCTTCATCCATGCTTGCTGGCTGTGCGCTGTGCTGCATGCAGGCTGCATGTGCTGGAATGCTGACCTTGACGAAGGTGGGGGACAGCATGATGCCGGCCTTGGCGTCGATGGTGCAGCTGGCGGGGTCGGTGATGAAGTCGGACGACACGACGTCCTCGTCGGTGTAGTTCATCACGCCCTTCAGCTCGCCCTGCACACACGCACACACAGGCAGCACAGGTGTTGACACCCGTTGAAACTCATCCGAAGGTATGCAATGCGTAACGCTGCATGGGCGGGCCGGTGCGTAGCGCATCATGCTCGGGTGCGCTTGTGTGCAGGCCGCACGCTTCTTGGGTCCTGGCTGCGGAGCCAAAAGGGTTAACCCAGTGATCCACCGAAACCGACTCCAAAACCATATCCACGGCCCCCCCAATCCGCACCTCGGAGGCCGTCTTGAGCGCCGTCATGATGTCCTCATAGGTGGTTGCCTTCTCCAGCACGAGCGTCAGGTCAACCACCGACACGTCGTTGGTGGGCACGCGGAAGGCCATGCCCGTCAGCTTGCCCTTGAGCTCAGGCAGAACCTGCAGCATTGTGCGCGATCATGCAGTCATGCACACAGCAGCCAGTCGTCAGCACACATCCCACAGACAGGTTACCTAGGTTGGTGAGCCTCCTCTTTGGGTCGCCTGGTCCACCTCTGGGGCGAAAGCATGGGCCGACACGCTCCTGATGTAACAAACACCCAGACAGCTGCTTGGGAGAGGGCTTGGGTCCACAGCCTGGACCCCCACAGCGCTACTTAGGCTGATGGCATTGGGTAACGTGTGCGGCAGCCAATCATTCCCATACTGATAGGCGATCAGGAGCGCACGCAGCCAGGACAAAGCACTCTGCACCGGGAGCAGGGAGCACGCTTCGCGACAGCACGTTCTGAAAAGTTACAACGCGCACCTTGCCAACGGCCTTGGCAGCTCCGGTGGAGGAGGGGATGATGTTGCCGTTGACGGCGCGGCCACCACGCCAGTCCTTCTTGCTGGGGCCGTCCACGGTCTTCTGGGTGGCGGTGGTGGCGTGCACGGTGGTCATGAGGCCCTCCTTGATGCCAAACTTGTTGTGCACGATCTGTGCAACAGTGGCGGTGAGGGCAGACAACGTGCATGCACAGAGAACAGCCGTGAGGATGTGACAGTGAGTTTGTGTGTGCGGGTTTGCATGTTTTCATGCAGACCGGGACTGTCATGTCGGCATCAACCGTAATTTGCCAAATACAACTCGAGACATGCGGGCTGGCTCGAACGGGCAGATTGGGCGCCATGAACAGCAACTGAGCAGAGCGGCGCTAGCATCCATGCTGTACGCATGCGCTTGGCACAAAATGGTGCATCGTTGACAGTAGCTGGCTGCCGTGCTCTACTTGCATGCGAGCATGCATGCATAGGATCATTCAACAAGCAGCAGTACGTGCAGCACAGGTGCCTGTTTGCAGCCGCTTCAGCAAGCACACGAAGGAACCCCGTCAACTTCCAAGGCATTCGGCAAGTGCTCGGAGGAGTGTCCTGCATCACCCACCTTGGCGAGAGGTGCCAGGCAGTTGGTGGTGCATGAGGCGTTGGAGATGATGGTGTCCTTCTCAGGGTCATACTTGGTGTGGTTCACACCCATGACGAACATCGGGGCGTCAGCCGAGGGAGCGCTGATGATCACCTTCTTGGCACCGCCCTTGATGTGCGCAGTGGCCTGCACAGTGTTCAGCCATACAAAGTGTTCAGCCATACAAAGTGTGCACAAAGGCGGTCGTGGTCTGAAGCATACCCAGGCGCTGAAGCTAACCCTGGCCGTCAACAGATCACAGTGTACCGGACACACAGCAGTGGGAATGGACAAACCATGCTGATCATAAAGCAGTCAGGGCTATCACTACATCAGAACAAGCAGGTGGAAGGCTGGTACAGGTATCTGTAACAGTCCTGGCTCCCCGAAGATCAACTGCTTTGGGACTCGAGTTCAAAAACGGCGACCAGGGTTTACAAGTGAGACGTCGGCCGCAAGATTGGTTGAAACCTGCTGCGCTCACCTTGGCAATGTCAGTGAAGACACCAGTGGACTCGATGACAATGTCAGCACCAGCACCAGCCCAGTCAATCTTGCTTGGGTCACTGTGCACGGCAGGAAAGGAGGACAAAGGTACGGATCGGTAAGATACTTGCCCCTCCAGCTGAGCCGCAGTCGCAGACAACAAGGAAGATGTAGCGTGCAGACAGCCAATACTGAGGCAGACTGTGCTTTCAGGCTTCTTCCAAACCCCAAGCGAGACCAGTGGGCGCTTTTTGTTGCCCAAAGGTTGGGACCGGTTTTGGTTTCCCGCGCTTCGCTCTGCAAGGCCCGGCCAGCTTCCAAGCTTCAGCAGGGACCATATGTTCAGGAGTGAGCAACAGGGGAGCAGCCTTACCTCTCGGCAAAAGTCATGATCTTCTTGCCGCCGACGATGAAGCCGTTGGCGCCGCCCTCCACGGGCTTGTGCCACACCCCGTGCACAGAGTCATACTTGAACATGTACGCCATGTACTCTGCACACGACAGCACAAGACACGAAAGCCAGTGAGCTGGAGCTGGCAAGCCGTTCGATCGTTGCAGGCTCGGAACCAACCACTGCGGCACGGGGGCGTAATATTCTTGCATTGGAAGGTAAGTGGTCAGCCATATATGCACAGGCTGTCAGGAGTGAATACTTCTCTACTCTGTCTGGTGCAAGCCCTCGAGTGATCGACTGTGGGGGTGCGGATTCGCCCTGCTAGCTCCGAAAGGCAGTAACTTCGTCACTTCTGCTCACCAGTGTCGATGAACGGGTCATTCACAGCGACGACCTCGATGTCGGGGCGCTCCAGCGTGGAGCGCATCACCAAGCGGCCAATGCGGCCGAAACCTGCGCACGGAGCGATGGTAGCAACGTTCAGTCCACACACACACAAGTTTTGGTTCCTGCTGTTCCCAGGTCAATTGTGGAGCGCAGCCAGGCATTCGGGACGGAGATCACAGCGCTCATGTCGCTGTTCGCGCCGCAGAGGGGCTGAAATGCAGGCGCTGCAGCCCAGTTGACCCCGATCCTATGCCGAACACCAAGCGGTGGGTAGCGCGTTCCGAGGTGGCGTTGTCAGACCAAGGGTCACGAGCACTCAAAAACCCTGTGTTCCGGAGGGCCCGCTCGCGTTTGCGCAGGGACAGGTTCTTACCGTTGATGCCAATCCTAATCTTCTCCTGGGTGGCCTGGCAGCGCACCGAGGGCACAGCCACGCGCGAGCGACGTGCATTGGTGGCCTTGGCATTGAGCCTGGTCTGGCGCAGGGTCTGGGCCATTGTGTTTGGTTTGGATGAAGCAAGAGTATCAAGCTGCAATAGACTGTCGTGACGTGTCGGTAACAGTGCTATTACTTAACAGCTGCCCAAGTAGGGACTTTATGTTGGCAGTGCTGCATTCCCCTCCCAATTGTCTGTACATCATGGTGGTCCAAAAGTTACAAAAGTATGCAAAAACGCATGGTTAAGCTATCATGCCTGGCAGGACATGGTGGGTGTTTCCCTCCACTGTTTATCTGTGTTTCCAGACAATCCCTGGTGCCGGTCAATTTGAGCGGTCAGTCCGTGTCTGACCTGAACCATCAAAATACGACACCGGCTTGCCCTGTGAGACCCTACGAGACGTGACTATTTCGATATTACTCAACCAATCTATTCATTCTTGTTTAGTACGAAAGCGACGACCTCAGCTATGACCACGCTATGACTGCGTAAACCACTCAACAACCAGCTCGAAGGGGGATCAACTCCCCACCAACAAACCTAAGCAGTTGCAGGACTTAATGTAAGCACGTGATGTGGCGGATCCCTGGTGGAGCAGCCGGAGCAAGAGTCTCCGTTGACTTCTTTTGGTGGTCTCGACGTCATTGAGCACTCAACATTCAAAGAGGGTGAAGGCCCGGTTTAGCAAGGGTAACCCTGGCTTGCAAAGAAACCGTAGGCTAACCCCGCTTTGTTCCCCGTCACACTAAGCAGCTTACACACCAACACAAGTGTGCAGGGATGACACGCTCAATTGCTTCACCACGCGCTACGTTGGCACGCTTACTGGCCCCGCACAAAAGAGAAGCCCTCAGCACATTCAGCATATCCACAAGACAACACCGCACCACAATGTCAACCGCATGTTTACCAGAACCCACACGCAAACGGCATTGCTTGCACTCCACAGTGCGTAGCAGCGGATGCACTGGCCACACAGCTCTCTGAAACCCCACAGTTGCCAAAGGTCCAGACTCCACATTCGTTTACGCATGCGGAATCTGTGCACATTCCAATGTGCGCACTAAAACAAAATGCATGAACGAAGTGGCGTGCAAATTGCGATGGATTGCCTCCGATGGGCGGATGGGCAGGGCGTGTTCGAATCCATGTTCCCATCGGCCAGTGATTGGGGTTCTGTGGTCATGGGTCCAGGTGTGATGGCGCGCCCTAGCGTGCGCCTGGTCACCGTGACGGAACCCCCGTTGTGCCCCCGCCTTCTTACCCAGTACTCAACCTTGCATGGCCTTGCCCTTGCTGACGTCATCAAGCATATGCTCTCATGCGCATGCCAGCGACATGCCGATGCCTGCACACCGCCATGCAAAACACCTAGGCTGAAAACCTTCATTTGCGTCACCGCATGTGGCGAAAAGGTCGCACCTGCACAGGCCGATGCAGCTCCGAATAGCGTGCATTACCGAGCTCTGCGGGACACACAGCGCTACGTCGCTACCATTCCGACCAGAGAAGGCTGTGTGGCATCCTGTTGGATGTAACTGTCCACATGTATTCACCAGCCCCACAACACATGGCACCAGCGACAGCCCCTACAGAATGTCAACAGAATAATTGAATGAAGCAAACCATGTTGAAGTGCAGGTTGAAGTGCCGGGTGTGTTCAGTGGAATTTACTTCCCGTGGGGCCACATGCGATGTGCTTCCCGTGGGGCCATGAAGTGTGCGTATACGTGAGGCTGGAAACTGCACCTGAGAGTGGCGACGTGTCCGGGCTGAGCTGACGGCTGTCGTAAAACGATAAACGGTCTGCCGGGTGTGTATGCGCTGCTCCTGGACGGTTTCTGTCCGACGCTCCCATGCCTGAAGGCCTCACCTGGTGTGCGGGATGTGCTGTTCAAGGTGTGTGGGTGACATGTTGCACTAGGCCCTTGAACAGTTGCGTGCAACGCAGCTTGAGCTTGCCCTGCACAATTGTTTCAAACCTGACACGATGTAACGTCGTCGATCCGCCAAGATGTCACGGCCTGTAACGGTGCACGGATTGCCTGTTAGGAGACGCTGAGTGCAGGGGTTAGGGGTTGGGGTTCAGGCATTCAGGGTCTACCCTACAGTGCAGCTATCCTACGCACGCACGCATGCACAGGGAGACGGTGCCGTTGCATACGGCCATGGGCACCGATGGGCGCTAGCTGGCCACCCAAAAAGGGGTGGGTGCGAAGAGGCACATGCGGTGTGCAAGCAGTGGCGATGCCCCAGAACCCAGTAGCGCTATCGGCTGTGCAGGCTTGTATGTAGCACATGTACAGCCAAGTGATGTACAGTCAATCAATCACGTAGTACGGGCCTTCAGCGTGAAGGTGACTGCTGAGCGCAAACCCGCCCGGGTGTGACAGAGTCTGGATAGTCGGGAAAACCACAGTGAGGGCACTGCCGTGGATTCACAGGCTGTGATGGCCACGTGCTATTGCCTGCACGGGAGATGCTCCTGGCCACGGAATTCCATGCCTGCATGCGCCACACCTTGGAAGCGCCTGGCAGCGTCCTTGCAAATGCTATATCTGCACAGTCACGGACTGCACGTTGTGACATGCAATTCGACAGCATGTGTGCAGCATGTGCTCGTCAGCGGGTACATGCCCTTGAGCATGCAGAGAATTGGAAGGTGCAGGTCAAAGAGCGGCCTTATCCGCTGACTAAGCTTGGCCATGTGGTGGTGCTGAGGCCTGGAAGTGGAAGATCCCAGAGCTATGAACTAATGAACTGCAAACCCGCCTGTTGCAGCGCTATCCTGGCACGTCAATCCCCTTGCGACAGTGCTATGGCTGAACAAAACAACCTCTGGAGGGCCTTGCGGAACCTGGATGCATGGCACCGCAATGCAGATGCAGTTGAAGGCATCAGCACTCGGCGGTACGGCGAGATGCGGCCTCTAGCGCGCATGCCCTGCAATACCCAAGGGTGTGGAGTGCATGGGCAAGCACCGAACTCGGATGTGGAGCAAAGCATGGAGGGAGCTGTCAGTTGCGAAGCTGCCTGCTGCAGCTCGCATTGTAATGACAGGTTGACTGCAAGTGCAGTACACCCGAATGCCGAGGTGAGCTCAGCCGCACGCAGCCATTATTAGGGAAGGTGCGGTGGATATGCTTGTGAATTGATAGTGCCAATTCTGATGCCTGCCCACAAACCTTTCTGCTATGAACCCGTCCTATAAACTGCTGTGGGTCGACCATACGACGACAGTTGGGTGCTGACCAGTTGCAGCAGTTCATTGTGACAAGAGGCAAAATGATAGTATCAAAATTGGTGTAGGGCACCTTCAAGTTAGCCCCACGCAGCTATGTTCGAGGGCTGGGTTGCTGGCATCCTCAACCAGCAGCTAGGCAAGTACCTCAGCGGACTGGATGCAGAGTCGCTGCGCATCAGCGTGTGGAGTGGGAATGTGGAGCTGCGGAACCTCAACCTTAAGACGGATGCGCTGCAGGACTTGGACCTGCCAATTACGGTTAAGGCAGGGCTACTGGGAAAGCTCACGCTCAAGGTAAGTGTCTGAGGGTCGGTGCAGCGGGCACTGCGCACACCGACAGCCTATATGTGTTCGGCAGTGCTGCGACAGGGAGGGAAGGGAGAACAGCTTCAGTTTGTGACGGTCAATAAGATGTGAACGAGTCAGCAAGAGAGCACGTGCGAGTGCCCAGGGCAGGCTTAACTATGTCTGTCCTGGTGGTGGAGTTGGATGAGACTGGCTGGCAATGTCCAAACCTTGGATTTCCACTGACAGCTTGACAACGCCAACCTTGACATGTTTCTCGCTAACAAGCTTCTCGAAGCACCAAGTTTGATCGCCTGTTGGCTGGGACATGGTTGTGTGTCGGTGGGCGTGTGTTGACTGGGTGCACACGACAACCCTCGTGACCCCCTCCTCCCGCTTCAGGGGTTAAAAGCTAACCTCATAGGCTGCTTAAAATTGGTGTTGCGTTTGAGACTTTGGCGTGACAAGGGGGCCTTTCTTGCTCGACCGTGAGTGCATCTGCTCGACTGCTGGAGGGGTGAGTGTTCGGGGGAACGCTCACTCACTAGTTGCACACTTGTTGCTGGTGTTGTTGCAGATACCATGGGCAAGCCTAGGCAGAGAGCCAGTGATTGCCGAGTTCGACCGGCTCTACATATTGGCCTGCCCACGCGACGATCAGCAAGCGGCGCAGACCGCAGCACCACAGGTGTGACCGGTCTTCCTTGCCATTCACCACTGCCACATGCAAAAGCGTTTCACGCACAGTGCAGAAGACTTCTGTGCCGTATCACTGGCTGTTGCCGTATCACGCAAGCTTGCACTCCAGGCACCTCTCATGGAACCGCACATGTGCTCGTGATTGTTCCCGATAAAACATGGCACAGCATGCTGATTGACGCGTACATGATTAAGACACACAGCGTTCCCGGATAATGCATTGGAATGTGCTGCACGGCATTTGCGTAATGCCAACACCCAGCCGCATGCGTGTGTCATGTGATGTCATGCACCGGCATACATTCGTCCGCATGCAGAGCAATGTCAATAGACAATTTTCCGCTGTGACCCACATCGTCTTGCATCCACACACTCTCATGCATGCATGTCTTCACAGGATGTGGCCTCGACGGAAGCTGCTGCAGCTGCTGCCCTACTGGAAGCCAAGCGCAAGCGTGTGGCAGCAGCTGAGGTGGCATGGATCAACGTAAGTTACCGGGCCTGCATGGGCCGCTGCCAGCCTGGTGTTCAGCGATGCATGCATTTCACTAGCAGGAGCGTCCGGCACGCATAGCCAGAGATTCTGCTGCGTTTGGGCAGGGTTCATTGCGATTGAATGCTTCGGCCCAGCTAGCAGCCCAGCATCCCAGCGCACAGTGAAGCCCTCTCACAGGCCAAACGTAGGCGCCACACCTCTCCTCATGTGTCCTTCAGTCAGTGCGTATACGTACCTTCAAACGCCACGCAAGGCGCCCTGCTTCCGTTATCGTGTGCTGCTGTCATACGCACATGATGCTGCAATTGTTGCGTTGTTGCAGGAGCTGGATGAGCGGCTGAACCAGCAGCAGAACCCGCAGCAGAAAGACGCGGCCGGTGGGCGTGGTGGCGGGGGGTTCCTCAACCTCCGGTCACTCACCTCCACAGTGCTAGGCAACCTCCAGGTGTGCCCATGTGCCCATGCGCGTGTGAAACCCTTGCTTTGTTTGGACTTGATGACTGCCTTCTTGCCAACAAGCACGCAGGCACGCACCTCAAACATGCACACCACACACACACACCAGGCGCCTAACGGAATGTCTACTGTGCACATGCACATGCATGCGCTCACACTGCACACGAGCACACGGCAATTGCACGCATGTGCCTTCTACATCCATTACGCACCTCGAGCACCGTTGCTGCCTGCCGATGCTAAGAGAGAGGGATGTTACACCAGGAGATATAGCTATCGCTACTGGCCGCAGCCTACGCTCCTGAGTTCTTTCACACTGAGATTCCGAATGCCGGATGGGTACCAAACTACCAACCCGTGCTTGTGCTCGCATGTGCACGCGCCGCTTGCATGCCGCTGTGACGTCCGCCTGCTGCTGCTGCGCCTGTGTTGTGCTGTGTTGTGCTTCGTCGGATGTCTGCAGCTACGCATCACCAACCTTCACATCCGATATGAGGATGCGCTATCGCAGCCGGGCTGCCCGCTGGCGGCGGGCGTGGTGCTGCCGCGCGTGTCCGCGCACACCATCGACGAATTCGGCGCGGAGACGTTTGCCACCAGCGATGTGCTGCAGCTGCTTCGGAAGGTGCGTGCATTTCGCTTCGCAGTACGCTATTGGCTTCCGTTGATCATGATTGCCTTGGGAGCGCGCCCGTAACTGGGCCCTGAGGAGCTC
The DNA here is from genome assembly GCA_001662385.1 of Chlamydomonas asymmetrica. Lineage (NCBI taxonomy): Eukaryota > Viridiplantae > Chlorophyta > Chlorophyceae > Chlamydomonadales > Chlamydomonadaceae > Chlamydomonas > Chlamydomonas asymmetrica. The sequence continues at coordinate 133,579 of BDDA01000181.1, read as the reverse complement.
TGTTGGTGACCTCCACTTGTCCTGCTGTATCTTCGCGGCATGAAGCTCCGCACTACAAGGGCTGTCCAAGCTAGGTCCATCATCCGTAAATCCATGACCACGGCATGCATGGACGGGTTGATCCCCAAGCAGTTCAAGTCTTCCATCTACGCTTATGTCCCAGAAGTCCTCTTGCTCCACCTCGTATCATTCAGCTATGTGTTGTCTGTGTGTTGTTCACCCTGCGCAGGCTGTCGCGCTGCAGCAGCTCGGCGTGTACTTTGACGTCGACGCGCCCCTCATGAACCCCCCCGGCCCCTGGAGCCAGCTCAGCTCCGCGCAATGGGACGAGCTCTTCCTGCCCGCACAGCACCTGCCGCCCCCGCCTGGCGGCACCCTCCTCGCGAGCTCAACCGCAACGCCGAAAGGCAGCATGGCGGCGCTACCGTCAGCAAGCGGCAGCACGCCGCCCAGCCAGTCCGCGTCGTCCGCACAGCTGGTTGGTCTCGCGCAGGTGATGGATGATGAATGGTCTGGCGGCCTCGGCAGTGGCTCGCCTGCTGCCGCCGGCGCCGCCAGCACCGCTCCCGGACGAGGGCTGGCGGCGGTTTCGGGCCAAGTTGGAGCTGCAGGCGGCGGCGCTGAGGCACCCAGGGACGCGTACCACACGCATGAGTACTTGGTGGTGCCCATCTCTGGAGACATGCAGTTCATACGCAGGTGGGGTTACATTCGCCTCTTCACCTGTGAACACATGGTGTTGCATGGTGCAGTCGTTTGTGTGTGCATAGTGACACCAGCAAGCTTGGTTTCTACGTTTCTACGTAGTCGTCCTGTGTCAGCTCTCGTGACGGAGGGGTGTTATGGTGCACGATGGATGCAGCCGTCATGCCGCCTGCACTATTGGCAATCACATATGGTAGTTAACCCAGCTGCGGGGTAGGGAAGGGTTGGGGAGCCCGTGTAATCGAGGGCCGCGCTCTTGTTGGGCTGCCACGCTCCGGTAAGGCTGTTACATTCTGGCTGGGCTGCCACGCTCCTGCCTTGTGGCTGCAGGTCCGCCAAGTACCGCACCACAGACGACGACGCTGAGCAGGAGCTGCGGCTGCGCTTCGAGTCGCTGTCGCTGAGGTTCAGGTGCGTAAACGGCTGGCGGGTACGCACTCTGTAGACGATATGATGGCGACCGCAGCATCTTCAAGGTCTTCTGAAGCAGCAACACGTGGTGTTCAGTTTACTTCTGTTGCCATTGTGGCTATACGTGCACAAGTTCAGGTGCAGCTGTAAGCACACCCTCATCCAATGCATCACATTACAATGGTCAGGAGCTTGCCGCCCAAAAGGCACTGCCTCCTTCCCTCTTGATGGAGACCACCGACAGCAAGGCAGCGTCCTCCTTGAAATGCGCAGCACCAAGAGGGGCGCTCCTGAGCAACCTGCTGCATCCTCCCAGCAAACCCCAACACTCTTGGCATCCTAATCGCTCATGCTCCTGCTGACGCTCCTGATGTGCAACATAAGTTGAGTTAGCACAACACCCTATACCCCTCCGACCATGCGTTCAGCTCTGCCTGCGTGCTGCTCGCTGTCCTGCCCCTGTCGCAGCCGCGGCCAGTACCTGGGCGTCCGCGCGCTGCTGCAGATGCTGGGCATGGCGGCCGCCAACGCGCCCTACCGCAACCTGCGCCCACGCGTACGACCAACCTCAGGTGGGGGCGGGCTGCGCAGACGGTCAGGCATCAACACGCGACCTGTCAACTCTTGCACACCCCGGTTGCTAATGCGTTCAATGGCTATTGTGGCGAACGCTCGGCTTGCAGACCAAGGGTCCCCAGCCGCCTTCATAGAGGGGCAAAGTGGCAGTTGCACGTTGTGGAACGGGGGAAGGGGTGATGGTTGCATCTGATGAATAACATGCGCATCCTGCACTCAAAACAAGCTTGCTGTTTACGGATGGGCGGTGTGTGCTGCTGCTCTTCGGCTGATCTTGGCGTCACGGCAACGCTGCCCGCATGCAGGTGTCGGCGCGCAGCTGTGGTGGCGGTACGCGTACCGCGCGGTGCGGCAGAGCCAGTCAGACGGGCGCATATCCTGGTCTGACCTGAGCAAGGTGATGCGCCTGCGCAAGCAGTACGTACCGCTGTACATCAAGTGCATCCAGGCCAAGAAGCTGGGGGGCGATGACACGATCCTGGAGCTTGATAAGCAGCTGCCGGAAGGCACCATCCTTCTGTTCAGGTGCGTTTGTTTTCATTTCCACCCCCTTGATTTATGCACACGCACACTGCACACACACACTGCACACACACACACATTACGGAAATTGTATTTTGTTATTGGTGGTGGGAATGTCTGTGGCAACTGTAAGCATGGGGCGGTGGAGTTTGGTGGGGCACACTGTTGAGGCAGCAACATGGCCCTGTGCCTGACGAATGCGCATAGCGCAACGCGCTTGCTGCGGTGTGTTGCTGGCTGCACAGGCGTATGGCCTACAAGCAAGTGGAGGCCACAAAGCGTCGTGCGGCTGCGGAGAACGCGACGCAGCAGCAGCAGAGCGCCGCTAACCGCACCTGGGCTGGCTGGCTCTGGGGCGCCCCTCCCCCCAACAAGTCAGCCACGCCCTCCGCCCCCACCTCAAAGTCGGCCTCGTCGGCGCTGCTCTCAGCAGCGGGCAGCAGCGTGAATAGCGGCGATGGGCAGCTCAGCCCCGAGGAGTGGCGAGCTCTGCAGCAGCTAGTGGAGGAGGCGGTGAGTCATTAACTCATCTACAAAGCCATTCACACGTTGTGTGTGACACTGTTGGTGACTGTTCACTGTTGTATGCGCCAGTTATGTTATGTTATGTTACATCAGGAGCGTGTTGGCCACACGGCCCATGCTCCCCCCAGATGGGGACCAGGCAAGCAGAAGGGGGTCGCCAAGCTATGCAAATGGTGTGCAAGAGGGCCGCAGTACATCAGCATAAGCATCATGCATTGCCACAAGCAGTTGAGTGCAGCACATCGCAAACACCAGCAGCAATGCACGCCCACAAAGGGTTAGTGTGGTGTATCCGCATCGTGCAGGGTTGCATAATACAGTTCATTGATGTACATAGCAACCACGTGTCCATCTGAGTGGTTCAACAACTCTTGCATCGCAGCATCCGCTTCATCGCGCTCAGCATCAAC